>JAEQBH010007910.1:0-78730 GCA_016808115.1 Tetrastigma voinierianum | reverse complement strand
GCAGGCCCATCTCCTTCAAACCTTGACACATGTTGAGCTGTAGATTTTGTATGCACTTCTGCAGCTTTTTGGGAGGTGACGAATTTTTGAACGACTGAACTGCAAAGCTGATACTATCTCACTTCCTTCCAGGTATTGCAAGCACTCTAACCCATGCAACACTGTTACCATGAGAACCTTTCCATTTCACAGTTTCATGTGCCTCAATCAGCTTAACATCTTCTAGTTTCAAACATCTGGGCTTCTCTTCCCCATGTAAATCACATAACTATAGAGCCGCTTTCAATGGATCACATTGATGAGTATCTTAAATACTCATTTTGTCTCCATGTTTTGTTTAGTTTTTAGTAGTTTTACGATATAAATAGGTGCTCTAATCCTCTTGTTGGATTTTAGAGTTGGGTCGCCCAAAATGGATCCATGACCCATGATCCATGACCCAACTCAATTTTAATTAAAATTGCAAGTAAATGAGTTAATCATTAATAAAAGAAGAAGAAAGATGTACAAATCCTAATAATCTTCTCAAGAAAAACAGACAAGAAAACTCTCTGCACTCTCTCATCTCTACCAAAAGGAAGGAATTTAGATTGTGAAAATCAGTGGCAATTCATATAATTGTAATTGTCATTATCTGATCCAGTGAAGCAAACAAGATCTCTGAAGTAATTCTTCCTCTGGTAAGTATCCATTATCTTCATAATATATTTTCAACATTGGTATCAGAGCCATTTCCTGTTTGCTTTCTGGTATCAAAAAAAAAAAAAAAAAGTCATATTTGCACATCTCTTATAATTATCTCTATATTGACATTTCTGGTATATAGAGATCATGGGAATATAGAAATATGTATTCTTAGTATATTCTTTCTGGTATGGAGAGATTGAGTATAGAAAAGTGTTTCGCTTTTCTGCACTGTACAAAGCATTCATGATAAAAATATAACCTAGATTCCACAAAAGTTTAAAAAAAAAATATGGAGAATAAGAATAATACTATTCTTTGAAATAGTACTTTTGCTTTTTTTTCTTTCTGCAAAAGTTTCACAGAATGGTACGACTAATCCTCTAAATACTCAATTCTATGATTAGGTCAACCATTGGGTGAAGCGGAGCGAAAATGAAGCTTAAAGTCCAAAATCAAGAATTAAACATTCACAGCCAGCCAATGATTGATCTTTCAGCTATATAATAACCTCCTCACATGGCTCCAACCTTGTATGTATGGATAGTGACTTCTCAAGATTTCCGAAAAGGCCTTATTAACTTAATTTGGACTTTAAATGATCAAAATTATGACTTTTAGAACTCTCAATAAGAAGAGAAGAACTGGTTCGCCGAACACTTTGTGGATTCAGTTCTTTCCATCAAATCTAAAGTGCTCTTTTAGCCATATCCATATTCTACACTCTCAAGCTTTCCAAATACACCAAGATTAATCAATTTGGAGTTCTGATGAGAAAGTTATGACATCGTGAAACAAAGGGGGAAAACAGTAGCATGTTGTGAATAGTGTCCACGCTGAGACGGATTTACCACGCCATAAAGATGGATGCTCGGTCCAACACCTAGATTTGTTGGTTTTTTTTCCCATTTTGGGCCCAAATTTGAGGAGTACTAGGGGGATCATTTTACAGGCATGAGAAATGAGCTTGGGGAGGGGAGAATCCTCTTTGGGGTGGAAACACCTCAGTGGCACAAATTCGAAGGAGAAAAGCTTAAAGAGGGGAAATGGAGGAAGAAGAGATTGGGGCTTTACTAAGATTTGTTCATTCTCTTCCCTTTGTTTTCTTTCTTTTGATGATCAGATTTTCTTTATAGATGTTTTAGTTTGTTTTCAGGCTTAGATGTAGCCAAAGACATGAATGTATGGATTTTGCCTAATTTCTATTGATCATGTATAATTTTCACATATATGTTGAGTATTCTATTTAGTCTTAATGCTTGTGGGTATTTGGCTAGTATTTGCATGTCATGTGGCTTGGATTTGAGACTGAGAAGTGACGTATTAAGTCAGACCATGAATGTTTACTATCTAATTTTCATGAGATAGATAAATGAGATTATGTGGTGGTATTTGGATTTCTAGGTTTAATGCACTTTAGAAATCTAGGCTGAGTAGAGATGCAAAATACTCTGATCCTAAGAGCAGTGTACGATGCTCAAGAGAGATTTGCATACATTAGAGAAATCACATCTACATATGAAATGAACATTGATTGGATTGGAATAGGAGGTTCATACACGATTGGTTTAGTTGAAATCTATGCCCTAAGGCTTTTTAGTCTTTATCAAGTCATTTAGGGCTAGGTCTTTGCATGCTTAGTTAGTGTCTTTTGAATCTTTACGTATTTCCATCATCCAAAGAGAGCTCAAGCTAGATTAGGAGCTCAGAGTTGGGGTAACCCACTCCTCCGTGACCTATTACTCTTACTTTATTATATTACTGAGGTGACGCGTGCACTTGCGCCGCATAGCAAACTATTTTATATAAATGTGCCTCGCACCTATCAAGTTTTTAGCGCCATGCAAAGGAACTGACGCTTACTATTGATGCTGAATACTTTTTACTTCTACTTTTGGATATAGTTAGTTTTGTTTATTTTCCTTTCCTATTTCATTGATTTTTTTTCAGAGGAGTCGATTCATAATGGAGGCTACCGACCACAACTCAATTGACTCTCCTAACTCAAAGAACTACAAATGAGGCAACAAGCCTATGGTCAACGTAAAAGAGGAGCAAGTCCACCTTTCGCATCCGAATATGCCTGAGGGAAGTCTGCGATGGGTAACACATACTTGAACACATATGATTTGGGATGCCGACACCTCCCGCACTACTCATGGGAGAAAAATGAAAATATTCCTCAACCTCTACAAGCGAAAGAGTTGAACATTGAAGATGGAATGGTTAAATTAGCTGTGTCAATGGTTGACTATTAAGTCTCAAGTTAAATTCTACAATTCTCAAGTTCAATTCATGATCGAGACAAGGGCAACTCTTTCAAATCTCACGAACAACTTAAGCTTGAGGTGCCATGAGAACCAGAGGCAGAGGTAGATGCCATGGAGCTACATGAGTTAGTTGCAAGTGAAGAAGGACCAACTTCTTTGGAAATGGAAGAAAAGAGAAAAGAATTTAAGAAAACTCCGGAGATGATCCTTTGGAGAGAAGTGCATGGCAAGTTGGAAAATCAGAAAGTGACTCCCATTCGTAGTTGATGAGATCATATTTGTGCTGAATGAGAACTTGAAAGCAACCAAAGTGAAGAAAATTCCTAATTCCGTAGGAAAGTATGCAAACCTCAGAGTTTATGTGCTTAAGAAGCTATTTGAGCACAACTATGACTTCTTAGGGAAGGATGGAGGAAAGAATCACCAACCATCTGTCAGGTGTGAGAGCTCGGAGCCGGGACTTTAAAACTGAGAGGCTTCTTGGGAGGCAACCTAAGCTTAGTAATGTTTTCTTTTTCCCTTTTCCATTTCTTAGTTAGTTTTAAGTTTGTTTTTGAATAAATTTTTCTTGCTTGATCTTGCGCTTTCTTATTAATTTTCGTGTTTTGAGTTCAAAGTTGGCTATGGAGATGGAGAATCTTGAAAGTGGAAGTTTATAGCATCTTAGAGGGTTGAAGAACAAAATTTGAACAAGAAAACTGGGTTTCAGCATCCTCCTCATTTCCTATCCCATATATTCTTCCTATTTTCAAGCCTCTTTCATTTGGAACTAAAGCCTGTCCCTCTTAACATGTTTCACTTTAGCAACCATTTCCAAACCTTCTCCACCACCCTTTCCTTCCCCTCCAGTTCTTTTGAAAGCCATACCCATTTCTTCTAGAAAACCACAAAGCTTTCCAACCCATCCTGAAGTCTCTCCCATTCTTTCGTCCACCCTAAACTTTCTACTCTCATGCCTCTGAAAGACAAATTTGAATTGTTGGTGTGAGTTGGAAGTTCCTTGTGATAGATATGGAGTTCCTCTTGAAGGTTTGAGATTTGGGTGAATAAAATGAATTGATGTTTGAATATTGAATGTTGTTGATATTGTTGCTATATAGGAGCTTAAGAGCTCACCCTTGTAAGCTTCGAGACATCAAAGTGCCTCGATGTCCATGAACAAGCGAAGAAAGACTATGCATGCAAGGTGTTTGACAAAATGTCCAAGTAAAGTTCAAGCCCCAAGATTGATACAAGATGAGTTCCCTAGCATTCTTTGGTAAGCATCATTCTTCGACATAAATTTTGGAGTATTTAGAGCATCATGTCTATGGAAATTATGATTAAAATATTGGGATGAGGGTGTTGGTTATGCTATGTTATAGTGAGTAAGCCATTGTTGTGAAAATGAAGAGAGTTGGTTATGGAAATTGTTAAGGGTCAATGGTTGTGATGTTCTCGGAGCATTGAAGATCTATGGTTGAAGAATCAAGATCATCAAGAAAGGGGTTGTGAGTGTCAAGAGAAGAGTTTGCCAAGTTGTGCTTAACTTTTGGAAGATTGTTGATTAGAATCTTAAATACTCATTTTATCCCCATGTTTTGCTTAGGTTTTAGTAGTTTTATGAGATAAATAAGTTTCCACGCTCTATTTTCAATTTTGTGATTAGCCAACCATTGAGCGTGAATGTTTAAATTGAAGAAAAATCGGCAAAGTCACCATGTAGTCGTAGCAAACATGTGATCCTTTCGCCTGCATGATGTACTCATATGGCTCCCTCATTGGAATGGGCAGATTATAGACCTCGAGTGCTTTCCTTAGACACCAAGATCACATGATTCGGAGTTCGAATGAGCAAGATACTACATCACGAAGTGAAGGAGACATAAAAGGAAGAAGTTCAGATAAAACGCGAGTCACTCACGCTAAACGCTTTAGCTTGAGTGCTCTCACGCTTTAGCTTGAGTGCTCTCACGCTTTAGCGTGAGTTCACTCACTCTACGGTGTGAGTTTTCTCATGCTCTAGCATGAGTGCGCTCATGCTAAAGCGTGGATGCTCACGCTTCAATGTGGTTTGGCTTCGTCTCTTCCAGTAGCTCCCCATTTCCTCACGCTACGGCGTCAGATTCACCACGCTACAATGTGAATGTTGGGGCCCATGTTTTTACTGAGGGCCATTTCTTCCCAAGTTGTCATTAAAAGAGAGGAATTAGGGCATTTTGACCGTGGTTTTTTTGCAGGGGCTCGACTGGGAGAGCTCAGGAGCCTCGTGAACCACTTCTCAGAGCTCCATGGTGGAACATGCCATGTGAATCTTTTGGGAGAGAAAGATATATCGAGGAAGAAGAAGATGATGGAGGAACAAGAGCTTTGATAGGCCTCGACGAAATATATAAATGGGGTGTGCCTATATGCATAAGTGCATGCATCGTGATCAAGTAGTAAAGTGGATGAGTGATGAGTATCATTCTCATGGGAATTAGGTCACTAAGAACTCGTACTAGAATAGTCCTAACTTTATTCGATTAACACAAAGGGAAGTTAAAATGAAAACAAATCCAAACTAAATAAATCCTAAACTAAAATGTCTAACATGTAAAGGAAAATGTAATTACAAGAAAGCCTAAGGTTTTGACTTCATTTAACAAATTCCTATGGTGAGATTCGAAAAATGGTCCCAATGATGCCTAAATTATATATTAATGGCGGATTGCACCTAAGCACATGTTATTCTTTCTCAAGCAATAAAAATCTACCATTGGAAAAGGTTCTAATGTATCTCTACCTCAAACCATCATAACCAAGGATTCCCTTATGCATTAGAAACCCACAAAGCCACATGTAACCCACAAATATCTCTATTATATGGAGAAACATAACATTCTATTCATGGTCTAACCTAATTATTGTTTCTCAACCTCAAATTAGGTCACAAATCATGTTAATGGTGATCAATCATCAACAAGCATGATAAATTGAATAGAACATTCAATATATAAGAAAACTAAACATCGCAAAGATTACAAATCTCAAAACTAAACACCATACTTCATTGTTTAGACACTACATCAAACCCTAGGAAAATGAGATTAGATCATGGGGAAGAAGAAATAGCTCATATAGTAGATGAATGCTCAATCTCCTCTTTCAAATCTTCTCCTCTTTCTTACCCAAAGAGAGCTTTGCCTTTAGGTTTAGAAACCTTAGGCGCCCTCTTGTAGTTAAGAGGAATCCTCATTTTTTCCCCTCTCCATCGAACTCCCACTAATGCCCTAATTCGTTTCTTTTGTAATGGCAAAAAAAAAGAGGGAGGATATGGACTTTGACAAAATCATGGGCTTCGGTGGTCACATCAGAGATTGACGATTTGGTGAAAATGGGCTATTGAGGACTCATACAAACTGATGCTAAGGCATGAGAAGCTCATGCTATAGTGTGTTCTCATGCTGTAGCATGAGTGAACTCACGCTAAAGCGTAAGGCACTCATGCTTTGTGATACAACTTGCAGAAAAAAAAAACCATAGGTAGGGGCTTGGCACCCTTCGAGTGAGTGCATACTCTAGAGAGAAGAAAATTAGAGGAAGAGAATCAAGAGAGAGAAAATGGAATATCTTTTGTTATGAAATGAATTTAACTCTACAAAACTGCCCTCAAAGGCTACCCTTTGCCTTATAATTTCAGGTAAAAAACAGTTTACACTAATTTGTGTAATCTTCCATCCAGACGGGTGGCTTTGTAAACCTGAGTGGATCTCTCAAATTGTCATCTAAGAGCTGGTCCGGATCTTTCTTGCATTTCTGCCTGGTTCTTGATTGGGCTAGGTTAAGACACAGGCAGGGGTGTAGGCTTCATCTTCTTGTTTCTTGAAAACCACCTTGTCCTCAAGGTGATAATCTGGGTAAGTCTTGTAGAATTCTTGGAAGGGCTCCTAAGTTGCATTCTCAGATAGAGCATCAGACCAGTGAACAAGGATCTGGTGTTCTGGCTTGTGATGGCGTAGAATTGTGCGTGTAGCATAAGCAACAATTGGAAGGGACACAGTCTTATTCTAGACAGATTCATTAGGTACGGTAAAAGATGCTGAACAATCAACACCTTGAAAAGGCTTGAGATTCGATACATGAAAAACCAGATGAATACGGGAAGTCGATGAGAGATCAATCTTGTAAGCAACAACACCAACTTTTTCCAAAACTGTGAAGGGTCCAAAAAAATATTTAGCTAGTTTATGAGAGACTCGATGAGCCACATACATTTGTCTATAAGGTTGCAGCTGAACCAAAACTTTGTCCCCCATAGAAAAACTTAGTTCTCGATGTTTGGCATTTTCTTTCTACTGCATTCGATGTTGGGCTTGCTAGAGATTGGCTTTCAGTGTTCGTAAGAAGTGATCTCGTTCAAGTAGTAAATCTTTGAGAGCTTGGATTGAAGTTGAGCTCTGAATATATGGAGGGATGGTAGGTGGTAACCGACCATATAAAGCCTAAAAAGGTGTAATTTTAATGTTGTTGTGATAACTAGTGTTGTAACTATATTTTGCCCAGCATAAAAGGTTGAACCAGGTTGCTAGTTTCTCTTGTGTGAAAGCTAGTAAATATTTCTCCAACCCTCTTCTAACCACTCCCAGATTTCCCATCTGTTGGAGGATGATAGGTTGAGCTATGTCAAAGTAAGCGCTACTTAAGTTCAAAAACAATTTTTTTCCAAAATTGCTTAGGAAAATAGGATCACGGTCTGAAATGACGATGGAATGGAAACCATGGAGTTTGATTATCATTTCGGTAAATAGGGCTATAGTGTGAGCAACCGTAAAATCCGTGGGTCAGGGACCAAAATGGGTTGATTTGGTCAGACGATCGACAACAAATACGATAACCGTATAACCTTAAAGGTGAAGCCCAGGATAAAGTTCATTGTTACTTCATTCCAAACTAATGATGGAGTTGGTAAAGCTGCAATTGCCCTAGGTGGCTGGGTCGAGGCTTCACGGTTTCGGCATATAACACAAGAGGCAACAAAGGTTTCAACATCAAGTCTTATTTTGAGGCAAAATAAAAGAGAAGCGAGGTAAACCAAGGTCTTTTTTCATACCTGCACGACCAACAACTAGGGTATGGAACTCATGTGGTAAGGATCTTTGAGAACAGATTGTGATTGATATAAGCATCTGTTTTGAAAAGGCAGGACACCATTCATGACGATCAAGTTCGGGGAAGAGTACTCGGGTCCATTGATCATGAAGTGTGATTAAGTCAGGGAGAAAACATTTACTTTGAGGTGTCCGAGAATCTGAACAGGGTAGCCAACAATAAACATGTATGAGAATGTGCAACCGTATCTTTGTGTCCTCATATACCTGAGAAAGCGCATCTACTGCTAGATTGGTTTTTCCAGGTTTGTATTCAATTCTAAAATCATACCCGAGCAACTTGCAAACATATTTTTGTTAATCTGGAGTTTGAATAACTTGTTGCACTAATTCTTTAATGCTACGCTGATCAGTGCGAATGATAAAGAAATGACCCAATAAATATTGCCTCCACTTACGGACCGCTTCAACAATTGCGTGTAGCTCCTTAATGTAGGTAGAAGCGGATTGCATTCTTGGACCCAACTTACGACTAAAATAAGACAAGGGATGTCCATCTTGCATCAACACGACACCAATGCCCGCTACTTGATGCACCGGTCTCAATACAAAAATCCTAGTCAAAATTGGGCAAGTGAAGTGTCGGGGCATTAACCATGGCCTGTTTAAGTTGTTGAAAAGAAGATTTGGCTCTTAGAGTCAAAATAAAAGCATCCTTACAAAGTAAGTCGGTTAATGGAGCAGCAATGGATGCATAACCTTTAATGAATCTCTGATAATAGCCGGTGAGACCAAGGAAACCACGAAGCTGTTTGAGGGACTTCAGGATCTGCCATTGCACTACAACATTGCTTAGCGGATCAGCCTCAACACTAGGAGTGACAATATGGCCAAGATACTCAATGGTTGCTCGGTAAAAGTGGCACTTAGGGAGTTTGACATAGTACCCCCCTTGTAGTAGATAGAGTAAAATATGCTCCAAGTGGTGTATATGGTCATTTATGGATGCACTATAAACCAATATGTCATCAAAAAAGACAATGACGAATTTGCGCAAGTATAAGACGAACAATTGATTCATGGCTGATGGGAATGTTGAAGGAGTGTTGGACAACCCAAAAGTCATCACAAGACATTCAAAATGGCCCTCATGTGTGTGAAAGGCTGTTTTGTATATATCACGATAGTGCATCCGTATTTGATGGTAACCATCCTTGAGATCTAATTTGGAGAAAACTGTGGCACCTCCTAATTCATCAAAGAGCTCATCAATAGTCGAGATAGGAAACCTATCCTTGACTGTGGCTGCGTTCAAAGAGCAATAATCAACACAAAATGATAAGTCCCATCTTTCTTATGTACCAAAAGCATTGGGGAGGAAAAGGGGCTCTGACTGGAGCGAATAATTCCTTGGTCAAATATCTCATGAATTAATTTTTCCATCTCTTTCTTTTGAAAGTGTGGTTACTGGTTGGGCCTGACATTGATAGGTTTGGTGTTTGGTTGTAAATGAATTCTTGGTCGACCAAGCGGTGAGGAGGCAAGCTTGTTGGTGGGCAAAACAGTGGCTCAAATTGATGCAGCATTCGAGTAATTGGCGGTGGGAGATTAGTAGGAAATTCGAGGGAGGAAGCAGTTGTAACACCGGAAGTCATAATTTTCGGCACCATAGTAAGTTCGAATAGGCTATGAATGTCCTCACGATGGAGCAAAACTTGAAACTGATTAAAAGTGATGGGTTTCAGGGACAAGGACGTCTCATCAAGCAAGACCACTGTGGACCCATCCCAATTAAATTCCATAGTCATAGTTGCATAGTCATGTGAGACACGACCAAGAAGTTGCAGCCATTGAATACCCTTAACAACATCAGGGCCTTCAATAGGTAGAACATAGAGATCCACTCTGAATAATTGACCCTGCAAAGAAAGAGAAACATGGGGACAAAGATGCTTGCAAACCAGATAATCTCCATTTCCAATATAAACACGAAAACTAGGTATTGATTGAAGAGAGCAACCTAATAATTCAGCCAAAGCAGGTTTGATAAAGTTATGAGTACTCCCACTATCGATTAAGACATGAAAATGGTGCTTACCAAATTAACCCATGAGGCATAGTGAGGGTTGCTCTGTCTACTCTAAGGCATGCAAACTGAAATGTCTCTAGTGATAGGTTCTTATGTGGGAGACTCAGGGGATAAAGTTGGTTCCACAGGCAAAAGACCATTGTCTTGGTCGTCATCTTCGGTACCCAACAATAATAGGAATTTGCTCTTGCATTTGTGGGCAGAGCTCCACTTTTGATCACAATTGTTACACAAGCATTTTTCCCTTTTTTTCATGAAGCTCCATAGGAGAGAAGGTCAAATTAGCAAAGAAGGTGTAGGGAGCAACGATGGTAGAGTAGTGGGTTTTGTAGTGGGGCTAGGAGGAGAAATTCACTGGCTGGAAGGGAGTGTACTTCCTTGGATTGCTGTTGGAGCACTTTAGGCATGGATGAGGTGGCTGCCCGGTGGAGAAAAGGATGGAATCCTCCAATCGAGCTTCGATAGCTCAAGCTACTGCAACGATTCCATGAGAGATATGCCAGACATCAACATTTCCAAATGAATTGCCGACTTCAATCTGTAATGAAGAAGGTACAAGAAAGGGTTCAGAGATTTCCATTACCTTGTTCATGAGATTTTCAAATTCAATATGGAATTCAACTACTGTGGTGCGTGAAGTGAGTTTCGATGGTCTTCATACAGAGAAGCCCCAAAACGTAGGAAGAGTTTCTGCATAAAATCTTTCCAATTCGTGAGAAGGCCATTTGCCTTCATCCACTGATACCATGAGGTTGCCTGACCTTCAAGATGGAAGGCGATAATGTGCAGATGAAATGGCTTAGGGGTGTTGTGAAAATCGAAGAATTATTCGATACGAAAACCCATCCATAGGAGTCGGATGCATCAAATTTGGGTGGTTCGAGTTTCATTGGACGTAGAATAACGGTTTGAGTCGGTGGAAAAATAGAGGAATTGGACGATGGAGGTCAACCGGAAAGTGCAGGGGAAATACGCGACACACTCTGCATTTGGGAATAAATCTAGTAGAGAATCGACAGTGGCCATATATTGCTTGATTGTTTGATGCATGACCATGGAGTGGCTATCAAGTTGCTCTTGGATAGCTTTAACGACAACTAGGAGGTCGGCATCCGCCATAGGTAAGGATCAATGAAAGCACCAGTGATGCAACTTGCAAAAAAACCTGTAGGCAGAAGTTTGCACCCTTCGAGTGAGTGCACACTCCAGAGAGAAGAAAAATTATAGGAAGAGAATAAAGAGAGAAAAAGGAATATCTTTTCTGTTATGAATGCCTTCGACCTTACAAAACTGGTGGAGAAATAGCTCTCACCCAAAAACCAAACCGCCCTCAAAGGCTACCCTCTGCCTTGCAATTTCAGCCAAAAATATTTACTCTAATTTGTGTAATCTTCCATCTAGACGGGGTGGCTTTGTAACCCGAGAGATCTCTCAAATTATCAGCTAGGAGCTGATCCGAAATTCTTGCATTTTTTATGGGCCTGGATCTGATTGGGCTGGGTTAAAGACAAGCGTGAGTAACTCATGCTGAAAGTACAACTCACGTTAGCCTGTAATCTTCCACATCACTACAATGATCTCGCTTTCCATTCGACCCAAATACGCTGATCTCTGTCTACGAAAAGCCCCTCGTAGCCTGTAATCCGCCTGTGCCAATGATGTGAGCCTGTATGACATCACAGTGAAATGATCACATGTTTATCGTGACTGCATGATTACTTTACCGATTTTTCTTCGATTTCGCTATTTTCCGCTCAATAGTTAGCCTAATCACAAAATTGGGAAAATATAGCATTAGGACACTTATTTATCTCATAGAACTACCAAAACCTAAGCAAAACACGGGATAAAATGAGTATTTAAGAGTCATCAAACCCCAAAACTTAAATATTTGCTTGTCCTCAAGCAAAGAAAAAACACACATATATACAACACACTAAATCAGATATGAGTAGAGAATGGTGCTAGCAACAAGTTAGGAGAATACCATGGCAAAGTTCTATGGAAACAATATAGCCTACATGGGATCCCAACACATTTAAAATCTTTAAAGGAAAGGCATCTAAGGGCATGGTGATGAAGGCAATCTTTGGTCTCAATTTCTCAATGAACTTTCCTAAATAAACTTGGTGAAATGGTATGCTGGATCTCAACATGATGGAGGTTCCAAGAAACTTTTCAACCAAACTAAACCTATCTATTTGAAAGAGATTAATAAAAATAGGTTGAGAACGCACCTTTATTCAATACTAAAACTAAAAGTATGATGCAATGCTAAGATGCTCTAAAAAGCTGTCCATCACGGATCTCGCTGTGACTCTCACCTCGCTGTTAAGGGCATCGGGCATTAAGTTCCCCTCAAACTTGACCTGAACACTTAACTAGAAAACCAAAGCACCTACTTGTGATACTGAGCCATCCTTTGTCCCATGTAATGGACAAATAAGTCACTGACCTCAGCCGCTGGCTTAGGCATTAGCTTGAAAGGCCCTAGATCAGGCCCTCGGATTTACCGAACAACTCAATTTATTTATATTTTTTCTTTTATTTTTGTTTTTTTGTTTTTATAATGCTGGCTCATCAGCCTTTAATAGGTAAGTGTTCTAATACTATGGAAGTTAAGGTCTCTTAAGGTGTTTAGTTTGAGAAGAAGACAGTAAACCCTAGATACAAATGAGATCTACGTGTGTGTGCATGAGTTCCATTAAGAAGTGGTCCCGAAAAACATGTGAAGGCTCTAAACCAAACCTCCCACAAACTACTAGATACACTTCAATTTTAGATCACATAAATGTGATGGTATCCCAAGTTTTGGCCAAATAAACAAACTGGGGCTAATAATGTCAAAGCATTCTCCAAGCCGCTGTTACACCAAATCAACTCATATGAGACACAAAACACAAACACAAACATGTATAACACAAGATATACTAAATATATCCAAAGCTGATTCTACTACACAATTTGTCCCCCCCAAACTTGAACAAACATTTCAATGAATAAAACATGAAAACAAAGTGGGAAAGCAGAGGACTCCCCTCAAGGATTATCCCATTTCTTGCCTTAGAACCAACTTTAGAACTTCCAAGAACCTGAAATCTACAACTAAGACAAGGAAAAACAAAATTAAGCACAAAAATATATTAAAAGAAAAAAAAAACCTTAAAACTAACTAAGAAATTGAAAAAGGGAAAGAAAACTTTTTAAACTTAGGTTGCCTCCCAAGAAGCTGCTTCTTTTTTTCAAGTCCAGCTAGACTCTACCAACTACTCTGACGGTCATGGTTTCGCCTCCACTCATTCTTAAGAGGCTGATAGTCAAGGCTCAATCAAGAACTGAGCAAATAGTCTTCCATGGTTTTATTATTTTTTAATTTTCTATTTTTGAATTTTTTGCTCACAATGGTGGCTCTATTTCTTTACACAATTGAACCATGCACTCTTCCACCTTGGACATGGGGGTTACTTCCTCAATTTACAACTCTTCATGCATGTCACCCCATGGATCCATCTCTGAAATAGTCTCTACAACTTCTTCTTTCATCTCATGTGGTTCCAAAGAAGTTGACTCATCTTCTCGCACAACTAACTCTTTCAATTCATGTGCATCATCCTCCACACTTTGAAGCTTCTCAAGCTCTCCACCACTCTTTAAGGTGATATCCTCTTTGTGTTCCACAACTTCTTTTTCCGTCTTATCATCAAGATAGGTAAGGAAGCTCCTTTTTTGTTTCTTCTTCATGTATTGGACCATTAACTCCTCTATACTCAACTCCTTCCTTTATGGATGCACCATCTAATTTCTGATTGAGTATGAGATGTGGCCTTTGGAGTTATTGTCTCTCCAAGCTCTCGAGTGGTGCGGATCAAATTGACATTGGCCTTTATTTCTTCCATTTGATAATTCATCAAATCACACCAAATATTGAGATGGCTAGTTCATCAACTTAATTTCCAAATATTAACTCCTCTTGTAGAGGTTGGTTCATCTCCTTCATAAATTGAGCTTGAGAGATTGCCGATTTAGCTTGATCTTTTCAATTCAGCCATGGTCTTTTCTAGACTTGATTTCAGGTTTCTTATGGGAGGTTGTGAGTACAATTTGCTTCCCATGGAGGTCTCTGATAAAGTTTTAACCCGATCAGATGTGTTCAAAGTATGGGTTACCCCATACCTAACTTGATCCCATAGAAATGTACGGTTCTGAACTTGACTTCGCCTTTGATGCCGACTATGATAGTTGTTGAGTGAGGAGAACCAATTCAGTTGACAATTCCATGAAAGGATCCATTGTGGTTTAACTCTTACAAAACAAACATAAAACTTAAAGTAAAATGAAGAAAAAGGAAAAAATAGATATGAACAAACTTAAATAAAACAAGAAAAACAAAATAAAGATTCAAAGGAAAGAAGGACTACTTGGTATCAATATTAGTAAAAGCACCAATCCCTGAACAATTAAAAAACTTGATAAAGCAAATTTGTAAGTATAAATGTGTCATGCACAAGTGCACATCGTATCAAGTAGTAAAGTGATGAGTGATGAGGATGAGATCGCTCTAATAGTGATTAGGTTACTGGGCATTGAGATTAGAATATCCTAACTTTATTTAGATTAACACAAAGGAAGTTAAAATGAAATAAACTAAACTAAATAAATCCTAAACTAAAATGTCTAATATGCAAAGGGAAAATGTAATTACAAGAAAGCCTAGGGTTTTGATTTCATCTAACAAATTCCTATGGTGAGATTCAAATGGTCTCACGATGCCTAAATGATATATTACTCATGGATTTCACCTAAGCACATGTTACTCTTCTTGCAATAACAATCTACTTTGGAAAAGGTTCTAATGTATCTCTAATTTCACCATCATAACCAAGGATCGCATTAAGCACAAACCCACAAAGCCTGGCTACGTGAACCCACAAATATCTCTATTCTACGGAGAAACATGACATTCTATCTACGGTCTAACCTAATTATTGTTTCTCAACCTCAATTAGGGTCACAAATCATGTTAATGGTGATCAATCATCAATACATGACAAATTGAATAACATTCAATATATAAGAAAATCCAAACGTCAAAGATTACAATCAAACTAAATTATACTTCATTGTTTAGACTACATCAAAACCTTAGAAAAATGAGATTAATCGAGAAGCGGAATTTCACAAGAAAAAGAGAGAAAACATAAAGAGGAGAAGAAATAGCCTATATGGAAGATGAATGCTCAATCTTCTCTTCAAATCTTCCTCTTCTTCCCCAAAGAGAGCTTTGCCCTAGGGTTTAGAAACCCTAATGACTTCCCTCTTTGTAGCCAAGAGGAATCCCCCTTTTTGCCTCCATTGAACTCCCCTCTCTCAAACTCCCCACTAATGCCCAAATTTTGTTCTTTTTAATGGAAAAAAAACAGAGAGGGAGGAGATGGGCTTTGGCATCACGTTGTAGCGTGATGGATTTGGCTCAACGGCGTGGCAATAATGAGAAGCTACTAGAGGAATAAAAGCCAAACCATGTTGATGCGGGAGAAGCTCACGCTATAGCGTGTTCTCACGCCGTAGTGTGAGTGGACTCACGGTAAAGTGTGAGCAACTCTTGCTAAAGCATGAGTAACTCACGTTTAGCTCAGAATTTCGTCCCGTCACTATGATGTCGTATCTTGCTCATTCGGACTCCGAATCATGTGATCTTGGTGTCTATGGAAATCCCTCGGAGTCTAGAATCTTCCCATGCCAATGAGGGATCCATGGCGACATCACACAGCAAATGATCACATGTTTTCCACGACTGCATGATGACTTTGCCGATTTTTCTTTGATTTCGCTTGTTTCCGCTCAATAGTTGGCCTAATCACAAAATTGGGAAAATATAGCATTAGGACACTTATTTATATCATAGAACTACTAAAACCTAAGCAAAACATGGGGATAAAATGAGTATTTAAGATACTCATCGCTTCAATTCCTATCGTTTTTTCTTCTTTTCATTCCTTCTTCGGTATGGTTGTATTTCTTCTTCCATTATGTTTTATTAGCTTTTGTGGTTTAGATGGAGCCAAAGACATGTTTGTATGAATCTCTCCAATTTCTATTGATTGATGTTTTATTTCATATTTATGTTGAGTATTTCTATTTTGATCTAATGCTTATGGTATTTAGCCAAGTCGTTGATTCAAGATCCGAGAGGTGAGAGTTGAAAATAGACCATGATGATTTACCATCTAATTATCATGAGATAGAGATATACATGAGATTAGGATTTCTTATGTTTAATGCGCCTTTAGAAATCTAGGGTTGAGCAGAGATGCAAAATACCTAATCCTAAAGGTAGTGTGTGATGCAAGAGAGAGATTCGCATATACGCTAGTGATATTGCCATCGTCATGATGAAATAAACATTGATTAATTGGGTTACGAGGTTCATACATAACTGTTTAGGTGAAATCTATGCCCTAAGGCATTTAGTCTTATTTCCAGTCATTCTTGCATGATTAGATTAGTGTCTTTAAGTTTTTCTACGATTTTCCACCATCTAAACAAAAGCCTGAGGCCATATTAGAGTTGGCACTAGTAAACTAATCTCTGCACGTGGGACCATACTTCCTTACTTTCATTATATTATTTCGAGGCGACGCGTGCACTTGTGCATAAGCGTACTATTATATACACAAGCTTACGCCTATCATGTTTTCATGGAATGGTGCTTTTATTAATATCGTACTGAAATAGCTTTACTCTACTTTGGATATAGTTAAATCTTGTTTATTTTCTTTTGTTTATTTTAATTTTTGAATTTTAATTTGTTTGTAGTTTCAATCATAATGGATCCTTCTATGGATTTGACAACTGAATTGTCCCTTCTTACTCAACAACTAATAATGAGGCAAATGACCAATGAGTATCATCAAATAGCGAGGAGTCAAGTGTGGAACCCACATATGTCTATGGATCATGTTTGGTAATGGAGGACCCATACTTCTGCAACAAGCATAATGTTGGATGGGATCATCACTTGAGCACCTCATGGGAAGAGAGACAGGATACTTTCCACTCTCCACATGTCCAAAGATCAAGCTTGGAAGAAACCATGACTGAATTAGCTAAGACAAAGGCTGAAATGGCCAATTCAAGACTAGAGCAAAACATGGCTGAAATGAAAAGAAGTTAAGATGAATTAGCTATGGCTTAAGCTGCATTTTCAAGATCAATGGTCGATATGGACTATCTCTCGCCTGGCTTCCAGTCTCATGTCCAAGATGATAAGATCACTTTACAAGAGACAATGACAAACCTAGCGGTAAACATGGCTGAACTTATAAGATCTCAAGCTCAATTCATGGAAGCAGGGGAAGAACCTTCACAAGAGGAGTCAAACTCAAAAGTGAAGTGGATACCGCCTTCAGTAATGGCTAAATTAGCTAAGTGTGGGGTTGATTTATCCATAAAAGAGGAAATGACTCCTATGGCCACTTCTTACACTCAATCAAAATTCGAGATACATCAACCTCTACAAGAGAAGGGAATGAGTGTACAAGAGCAAATGGCCAAATACATGAATGAGGGAGAGAGCATGGTTGAAACGTCCTTTAAAGGACCACAGTAACTGCTATCCAACTTTGAGGTGATTAAAGAAGGTTAAGACTTGAGCTACAATGAGGATATCACCTCCATCAATGAGGGAGAACTTGAGAAGCTTCAAAGAGTGGAGAATGGTGCACAAGAATGGAAAACCTTAGTTTCAAAGGAAGATGAGCCAACTTTTCCAGAATCACATGACACGACAAAAGAAGTTGTAAAGACCATTCAGGAGATGGCTCCATGGGGTGAGATGTATGAGGACTTTGACATTGCGAAAGTAACCTCGATGTCCAAGGTGGAATATTACATTATTTAGTTAAATAAGGAATCAGAAGCCACCATTGTGAACAAAAAATAAAAATAATAATAAGATCGTGAAGACTACAGGTCGTTGTTGGATTACACAACTATCGCCTTAGGAGAAGCTGATGAAGGCGAATCACCAACCAACTGTGAGTTGGTAAAGTCAAGCTGACCTATAAATGGAGCAGCTTTTGGGAGGCAACCTAAGCACAATTTTATTTTTCTTACTTTCATTTTCATTTTTAGTTTTCTGTTTATTTTAGTTTAATTTATGAGTTTTCTTAGTTTGATTTTTTGTTTTTGTGTTTGTGTGTTTTGTATAGTTCAAAGGCAAAGATGCATCTCAAGCATAAAGAACATAATGCATAAAATGTATCCTTTGTGAGGATGCATGGTTGGAGATTATGATAACCAATGAAGGGTGGTAAGCAATCTCAATTATCATGCAACTTTCAACCAATGGTCATGATCAGCTCTAATCATCAGGGGAGTCCCCTCTACCTCTCTATTTTTCATGTTTCTATTACATCGAGGACAAAGTAATATTTGAGTTTAGGGGTGGAAATGGGTTATGGTTTGGTATAATTGGTACATGCTTTAGAATCTTGTGCCTTTGATCCTTTAGTTGTTTTAGGTTCTTAGTTAATTTATGCATGTTTATGCTTTTGTGGGTTTTTGTGTGTTCTATGGATCACATGAGGTCATTGGTGCTTAAATTAAATTGTTCGAGAATACTCGACATCAGACTTCAAAAGTTTGTATTCTTTAGCCAAACTGGGATACCATCACATTTATGTGGATCTAAGATTGAGTGTATCTATGGCTGTGGGAGGCTTAGTTGTAGTGCCTTCTGTTTTCTTAAGGAACCACTCTAATGGAACTCATGCACACACACAATAGATCTCATTTGTACTCTATTAAGCCGCCCTCTTCTCAAAAAACCAAATTTACCTGGAGACCTTAACTTTCATAGTGTTTGGGACTCCACAAAGAGGGCCAATGAGCCCCACATTACCAAAAACAAAAGAAAAAGAGAAAAATAAAGAAAAAGAAATAGAAAAGAAAAAAATATGAAAAAGAAAGAAAAGAGATAAATAAGTGAGTTGGCTCCACCTAATCCCGAGCATACCAGGCCTTTCAAAGCTCCTAATGCCCTAAGCCACTGGGCTCGGTGAGTCATTAATTGACGCCTGCTACATCGACAGAGGATGGTTCAAATCTTACAAGTAGGTGCTGCTTTTTAGTTGAAGTATTTAGGTGAGGGTTTGAGGGGAACTTAAAGCCCAGTTCCCTTAACCAACTAATGGGGAGTTCCAATGGATCCCCGCTACATGGACACTTTTCTATAGTGCCTTAGCATTGCCTCTTACTTTCTAGTTTCAGTATTGAATGAAAGGTGCAGTTTAGCCTATATTTTCTTGTTACTATCTTCGAATGAGTGAGTCGAGTTTGGTCGAAAGGTTCAGAACCTCCTCGTTTCACCGTGATCTAACATACCATATTTATCGAGTTTCTTAAAGAATGATTCATTGAGAAATCGAGGGCAAAGCTTCGCTTTCTTGAATCACTCATGCCCATAGATGCCTTGTCTTTAAAGATTTTAAATGTGTCGGGATCCTCAAGGGTGGGCTATATTGTTTCCATAGAACTTTGTCATGGTATTCGAGCTTGTTGCTACATACTCATTCTTACTCATATATTTATTTTTTTGTTGTTTTGTATATATGTGTGTTTTTTCGCTGAGTGACAAGCAAAGATCTGCTCAGTGTGATGAGCATCTTAAATACTCATTTTATCCCCCATGTTTTGCTTGAATGGTAGTTTTAAGGAGATAAATAAGTGTCCTAATGCTCTCCTCTTTTTAATTTTGTGATTATGCCAACCATTGAGCTAAAATAAGAAAAATCGAAGAAACATCAAAGTCATCATGCAAATAATAATTTAAAACATGTGATCCTCTCTCAATTCCATGATGTAATTCCTATGTAATTTCATTGGAATGGATGTATCCATCCTTCAGTATTTCTTGACAACTCATGATTCATATTGTCGGAAGTCCCATATGCAGATGGTCACATCACACAAAGTTATGAGACGTAAAGGATGAAATTCGATAAAGCGAAATACCACGCTTTAGCATGAGAACACTCATGCTTTAGCATGAGTGCCTCATGCTTTAGCCTGAGTACCTCATGCTTTAGCGTGAGCACACTCATGCTATAGCATGAGTGCTCTCACGCTTTAGTGTGAGTTCACTCACGCTACGAGGTGAGTGTTCTCATGCTCTTAATGCGAGTGCGCCACGCTTGCCGGATGCTCACGCCAGCGGTGGTTTGGCTTCCTCGTCTTCCAATAGCTCCCTATTTCAAGTAGTCAGGGCGTCATATTCACCACGGCTACAACATGGATGTCTAGTCTATGTTTTTACTGAGGCCCATATCTTTTCTCCTCTCAAGTCGGCTGGCCATTAAAAGAGGAATTAGTGGCATTTTGACTGTGTGGGTTCTTTCCACAAGGGGCTCACGGGAGAAGCCTCGATCGATTTTGAGCTCCATGGGTGGAAACATCCTAGGTATGAAGTGGAGAGAGAAAGACAACTTAAGAAAGGTTAAGATGGAGGAGAAGAAGAGAGCTTCACTCGATTTGTTTTCTTTCTTTCTTTTCATTCTCTTTCTTTTTGATGGCTATTTTTCTTCATTTATGTTTTAGTTAGTTTTCTTAGGGTTTAAATGTAACCAAAGACATGTTTGTATGAATCTCTCCTAATTTCTATTGATTGATGTTTTATTTCATATTTATGTTGAGTATTTCATTTTGATCTTAATGTTTTCAAGATGATTAATATTCGTATGATTTTTCATTTGACTCAAGATTCCAGGATGTGAGAGTTAAACTTAGACTCATTGATGATTTACCATCTAATTATCATGAGATAGAGACATCAATGAGATTAGGTGTGGTATGATTTTTGTGCTTAATGTGCCTTAGAAAATCCTGTGGTTGAGCGTAGATGAAAAATACCCGATCTAAAGGTGAAGGTGTGGATGTCAGATTCAAGATATACACTAGTGAAATGCTTATCTTTCATGATGTCACACGATTAATCATAGGAGGTTTATACATAACTATTTAGGTGAAATCTATGCCCTAAGGCCTTTGCATTTTATTTGAGTCATTCTTGCATTGTTAGATAGTGCTCTAAGTTTTTCTACGTATTTTCTCCACCATTCCAAATAAAGCCTAGGCTAGATTAGAGTCAATATTTAGTAACCCAATTCTTCGTGGGACGATACTCTTACTTTCATTATATTACTTGAGGCAACGCGTGCACTTGCATGTAGAGGTGTACTATTATATAAACACGTTTATTCCATCAATCATGCAACTCATTGCACATTTCAAGCTTTATGGAGACAAAAGAAAAGAAACAACTGCATGTCACAAGCAAGCCAATATTCATCGAGCTACTTCGTATTCTGATCACCCTCGTGGGAGTACTGCTATCCTTTTCTGCTTTTATTTCACATTTTCTGAGGACAATGTTCATTTGAAGCCTTAAAGAGGTGGGGAGTTGAATTCAAGAATTCAAAATTTTTTTTTCAAGAATCCAACTTTTGTATCTCCTTACCTGTTTTAGTTATTTCTTTTTAGTTGTTTAGGTTATTTGCATATGCCTTTCTATCTTTCTTTTCTTTGTTTTGTGCCCTATGAGTTGGGTTGTTTGCACGTTTGAAAATGCTTTGGTATTTGTGGCTTCAAATATTTTTACTTGGTCAATGCTCGAGATACTCATCATATTTACATGATCTAGGATTCGAGGTATCTTTTCGTCAGGAGACTGGCATGAAGATCCCTTTGTTTTTCAAGAAATAATTTCAATGAAACTCATACACACACACTAGGTCTGGCCTTAACACCTTGGTTTCGATTCCTCCTTCTCAAATTGAACTTGCCTTGAGATACCTTAACTTCTATGGTGGTGGGACACCTCAATAAAGAAGGCCACGTGCCTTTCCTATGCAAAAAAAAGAAAAAAAGAAATAGGAAAATCAAAATGAAAAGAAAGAAAGACGTAAATAAGGGAGTTGATCCAATCTAACTCGAGCATAGTCCGAGGGGCCTTTAAATGCCTAATGCTCTAAGCAAATCGGGTCGGGAGTCATTGACTTCACCGTCGCACGGGATAAAAGACGGGTCATTGTCACAAGTAGTGCTTTGGTTTTCACGTTTCGCTGAAGTCATGAACGTCCTTCTTCCTTCTTCCTTCTTTTTCTCCTCCCCGCCTTTAACCAACTGGTGGTGATTCACCAATGGATTCCGCTACATGGACACTTTTCCATTGCATCCTACTACCTAGTTTTAAGTTGTTTAATAAAAGGTGTGTTTTTAGCTTGTTTCAGTTAATTTTCTTCTAAAAGTGTGAGTTGAGTTTGGTTGAAGAGTGTTTGAGAAACTTTGTCTACATTTGAGACCTAAAACACCATTTTACATTGATTTTCTTTAGGAAAGGTTTATTGAGATCTTGGGGGCAAACTTGCTTTGATTACCATGCCTTTAGATGCCTTATCCTTGTGAAATTGAAAATGTAAGCCGGGATCTCATTTTGACTACTATGTTTTCATAGAACTTACTCATTGTGTCCTCTTATCTCATTACAAGCACCAATCCCATCGATTCGCTGCAAATGCAGAGGTTAGAGATTTGCGCTCGTAATAAAAATATTTATAAACCTAAACTCCTACTACCGCAGCATATCTTACTACAGTATGACTTTAGGGTCGAACACGTGGATGGTTTTTCGCAAAATAATTAACAATTGACTCCAAATGGTGAATTTCACTTGGATTTGGGGTTTTGACAAAACCAATGAGGGTAATGTTCTGAAACTAAAAACGAGGTGAAGAAAAAATATAAAAAGAACTCCTCAAGCATGGGCCACTAGGTTTGAAATCCTACAGTAACTCGAAGGGTTCTCTGCCCCTTTCTCGCGTTAGGGAGGATGACCTATAGTAATTTCCCAACTGTGATCTTCATTTGGCTCTAAAATCGGACCCCTAATAATTTTTCCTTAAAGATGGCATTTATTGAATATCGATGTCCAGTAATGAAAACCTATCTCCTTGACCTACCTTACAGTAACTAATAAATGGCAACTAATGAATCTCAATGGATCTAACAATAAGCATCCACTGAACCCTAAAAGATTGCCAAGTACAGGTCATTCAAGATGCATCAAAGGGATTAAAACCTGAGGTTGGAAGGAGACACATAAATGACAATCAATACCTGCGTTGAAGCTGTGAGAAACCTCAAAACCCTAGCAACCCTCCTCCAGTAGCCTTCTTCTTCAAGTATAAAGGAGGTTTAGCCAACCATCCTCTGAGTTGTCATCCTCGGAGGGTGTTTGGCTAGTGAAAAAGGGAGAGAAAGTGAGGGAAAATGAGAGAAAAATGAAAAGAGCAGAAGAGTCAAAGCCATCAAATTTTATTCAATGGAGAAGATAGTGGTCTCGTTTATAAGGATAAGCCTGGGACTTAACACGCCCAAAGCCAAGCAAAATTACAAAAGTAAACGAAAGCAATAAACTATTACAGGGACAAAATGGGAAGAAAGGAGGAACAAAAGTCAAAAAGTCAAAAAGCAGGATGAACAATGTCGTAGGGAAGGGCAAATTCGCAGGTTGCGAAAATTTTGCAAGATCAAGCCCCTTTCTTCGTCGCTTTTCTTTTCTTCTGGTTTTTATTTTAGCCATGAGTTGAGCTTCGATTCCATGGCTGAGCTGAATCCCTATCTAAGGTATAAAAAGCTCGCAAAAACAACAAAACTTGCCACGTAAATTTGGATTAGTAGCTTGCTTAGGTCCTAACATGCTAATTTGTTAATTAGGTCGATTAAGATACAAAAGTGCTCAAAACTTGTATTAATAAGGGTGTAAAATAGCACTTTTTGGGTAGTAATCACTTACTCATATTTATCCTAGTGTTTTGTATATATTTGTGTTTTTTTCGTCAGGGACAAGCAAAGATTTAAGCTCGGGGTGACAGTATCTTAAATACTCATTTTGTATTCATGTTTTGTTTAGTTTTTAGTAGTTTTATGATATAAATAAGTTCTCTAATGCTCTAAATGTTCAATTTTATGATTAGGTCAACCATAAGGTGGAGCGGAGTGAAAATGAAGCGAAAAAGTCCAAAAATCAGCAAATTAAACATTCAGTAGCAACTACTGTATTTCAATATTTTCAGCTATATAACAACCTCACATGGCTCCAACCTTTGTATGTATGGATAGTAGACTTCTAATATCAAAGTCCTTGTATTCACTAATTTGACTAAAAATGACCAAATATGGCTAGAACTGTGCCAGAAGAGCCGACCAGCTTCTCAGACTCCTTGTGGATTCGGGCCTTACCATCAAATTCAGTGTTCTTTTCTAGCCATCCATATTCTACATTCTCTAAGCTTCTAACAAGACCAATATTGCTCAATTTGGAGTTCTGACGAGAAAGTTATGCCATCGAGAAGCAAATGAGGAAAACAGGCATGTCAGGAATATCAGTTCACGCCAGAGATTTAACATGCTATAGCATGGATGTTCGCCCAACACCCATTGTTAGTTTTTTTAAGCCCATTTTAAGCCCAAATTTGAGGAGTGCTAGGGGACTGTCGAAAGAGAACAGGCTTTGAGGGGAGTAGTCTTTTGGGCGGAAAACCTAGGCACAAATCTTTTGAAGGAGAAAAGTTTAAGGAGTGAAATGAGAAGAAAAGATCGTCACTAAGATTTGTCTATTTTTCTTTTCTATTTGTTTTCCTCTTTCTTTTTTGATGGTTTTATTTTTCTTTTAAAGATGTTTTTAGTTTGTTTTCTTAGGGTTTCATGTGTTTTAAAGACATGAATGTATGGATTTTGACTAATTTCTATTGATTGATGTATTATTTTCACATATATGTTGAGTATTCCATTTAGTCTTAATGTTTGTGGGTATTTGGCCAATATTTACATGTCTTGTGTCTTGATTTGAGACTGAGAAGTGATGATTAAGCTAAACCATGAATGGTTATTATGTGTATTTGATTTCAGGTTTAATGCACTTAGAAATCTAGGATTGAGCAGAGATGCAAAAATACTTGATCATAAGAGAAAGAAAGGGATGCTTTTCAATGTAGATTTGGTATAATAGAGAAATTTCCATCATTCATATTAAAAATGAATACTGATTGATTGAAAAGGAGGTTCATACTATGATCAAGTTAGGGTGAAATCTATGCCCTGAGGCTTTTTAGTCTTTATCGAGTCGTTATAGCTAGGTCTTTGCATGCTTAGTTAGTTTCTTTGAATCTTTTACAGAGTTTCCTCCATCCAAATAGAGCCCAAGCTAGATTTGAGTCGGTAGTTAGTAACCCAATTCTCCGTGGGACGATACTCTTACTTTCATTATATTACTTGAGGCGACGTGTGCATTTACGCACATAGGCGAACTATTTTATATAACACCCTTGCACCTATCACACATCGTGCATCTTACATTTGTTTTTCGATACATCACCTTCTAAGAGACATGCAAGTTTTAAGCTTTTAATAATCTCTTCTCCATGGTTGCGTGCTTCATATAGGTCACCAATGTTTTCAAGAAATCCCTCCCCGATCCAAAGATTTATGAGGTTGTAATTTAGAATGACACAGTCTTCAGATAATAAAGAAACATATAGAAAGCATGATTTGATGGTATTAGTATCCAAGTTATCATAATTGAATTTCAAAACCGAAAACACTTGATCTCCCATACCTAAAAACTTTGCTTGTGTCTACATGTATTACTGCTCCAAATTCGAGGAGTTTTCATAAGCCATTGACCGCCCTATGCATTGAAACCTTTATGGACCCTTTCCATATCCATTATTTGTATGATATTGTCAATTTTAAGCTTAAACCTCATGGCTTTATTTTTCGGGGCTTTTCTCCAAAAGGCCTCTATACCAATTGATGCTATTAATGCTTATATACTATAAGCCTTTCCAATTCATAACTAATGTGGGACATTGTGAGACTTTGGGTGCACACCAATACTATGATGATGAGGGAAAGTGGCAATCCTTTGCATTCTTGGGCAACAATCTTAGCAAGCCTTCTTATATCTGGATGTGAATTCAAGATATGTTCACCAACCTTGTCATAGAACAGTGAAAATGCTTCATCCAGTGTCATACACTCTTACCTTAAGCTTCTTATCAACTTCCATGCATGTCATTGCATATGTGTTCCTATCGGGTAGTGAGTACTATTTTGGACTTGATCTAACTGATTCAAATATGATCCCACCTCTAAGGATCCAAATGCTTCCCACATATCATCAAGCAAATACAATAAAGTTTTTGGCTTTCAACAACTTCAATATTTCTATAAATTTCTCCTCCTTAATTGCTAATGCTTCTCCATCTTTCACACGGGTTCCCGCTTTCTTCATAATCACTATGGAATTTTCTATGTCGATTGATTTCAACACTACTACCCATATCACAACATCATAATCATTTTTTCTACCAAAATACTAATTATTGATTTTCTACAAGAGGGAAGTTTTTCGGACACCCCCAATTCCATCCAACCCGATGCTGCTTACTAGCTTATCTTCTAGGCATCTTTTAACCTTCTCAAATATCAAGTCTAAGCCCACAGTCTTCCCTATCGGTCTCTCGTCCACCGAAGCACAAGGCAATCTATAAGTCGTAACATCAAAATGCCTTCTACCTAGTAATTTAGTCACATCATCTATCTTTTTGGGCATAATCTTTCCCAACTTGTAGCTTGACTACAATTCTTGGATGGTGTTGAATCAGAAAACCGCAAACATTTAAGGGCTTGAAAGGCATGGAAACTCCGGGCAATAAAATTCAAAACTAAGATCATACTTACTAACTACGGAGCAAGAAAGCCAACAAGTCTGCATTTAAGGGTCGAAAGTCGAACGATCGAAATGTGCAACCCGCAGAAACATCATAAAGAACCGTGGAAAACAACATGTAAAATAATCTCTTTATTTGCTACTGTCGCATCATTTGGACCCCCTTCTCTTTGCACTGTATCCAAAGTGAAATGTAGCATAAAAACTGCTTACCGAATTTCACTTGCCACTATCTCTGTAAAGAGAGTTTGAATATTAGAAGTGTTCACATGTTACCTTCCTACTAAAGTATAAGCTGAAACTAACTCGACCTCCATGAAAAGTTGATACATGATGAAGAAAACTCAGTAAAATGAAAAGGCTACTACACTAAGTAACTCAAATCAGCTAAATTCTCAATTTCTAAAGCGAGAACAGTACAGAAAGCATAGTGATATACTTCGAGAAGTCCTTAACCCCGCTTCATCAAGATCCCTTATTCCCATTCTTGACAAGAATAATCTTGTTTTTCTCCCTATAAATGAAACAATTCCTAAAGTAGCTGGAGATTTACTATCTTGAACTTGTCAATAGTTAATAGAGTAAGGTAAGAAAAGGTGATAGGCGCGAGCGTGTCATATGAAATAATACACCTATGTGTGTGTTGACCAATTTTCTAACACGGCTACCAAAGACTAACTAAAGTCCCCGGCAACGGCGCTAAAACTTGTTCAGACCAAATCTGTATATATACAAATTTATGACACTGTTACTAAGGAATATTATATATTCCCCTAAGAATCGCAAAGAAAAAAACTTATCGACCGATTTTTGTATAGACTCGGGATCAGGCAAACAAAGTTATGACTCGCTTATCAAGGACTAAATAAGTCCTCAACAAAGGCGCCCAAAACTTTTTCGACTAAATGTGATATAGATAGCCCATGAACACACAAATTATATATAAACAAATTATGGAACTCGCTACCAAGGACTATTATCTAATCCTCTAGCGCACCAAAACTTGCCGAGACCGAAATGTGATGAAAATATATGTCTGTCTCCTTTGTTTTGTAAATCGATTCATTAAAGATTTTGATCGTCGTAATCACTGCAGTGCACATATCATACAAGTAATAAAAGTGGATTTTCATTAAGTCCAGATGTCGTTTCCATGGGGATTGAGGATGAACCACAAAATCAACTACCCCAACTACTCAAGATGCTTACTATTTGAACTCTAATATTAAGATGATTGGAAAACAAATAAAATAATACTAAAGTAAATTCATTAGTGAACATAAAATATTAATAAGAATAGAGTTGAGAGTTAATCTGAGGAACAAAGATCGAACATGTATCAATGAATAATTGTCAATTTCGCATCATTTCAATCTTAGCTGCCATATGTTGAGTTAAATTTGTCAAAGATGAACAGGTATAGCTCGATTTCTCCTCAACCATACTTTTCACTAATTAGAGATTCATGTTCATTTCTGATTCATGAATTTAATCAGCTACTTATAAGATATAACCCTCTTTCTAAGATTTCAGTATTTTTCCTTTTCAGTACTTCATACCCAGATCTTAGGACTAGAGAATTCTTGCCCCCATAGACTGGATATTGCAAGCCTTCTCCAATTTAGATGGTACCTCATCCTTCAATACTGATGAAATTTCATTTCCTTTGATTAGATCCTTGTAAACATGGGATCAGAATCCTTTCATCAGAGAGAGGAGAAACCTCTTATTGATTAAACCGATACTTCATCAAACTATCCTTAAACCATGAGTAAGTTAGTGATTTATCTAAGTAATATTACGGAGTTCATTAGTTACAAAGTATTAGTTTACCATAACCACAAAGAATTGCTCTCTACCCTTAGGATTCTCCATCTTTGTGTCATGCAGAGGGCCTTTTGGAAATCAAAGCAAGATACAATACTTTGCTTGGGTACACGGTACTAGTATTAGGAACAATTAAGTTAAAAAATAATACCAATCAAATAAATTCAAGAAATCTAACTAAGGCATTCTTCCACCTTGTGCAAAAAATGACGATCATCATCGACCCATTCCCATAGGGAGCTCATCCTTTCAAAACTGGTTCACTCATATCAGTAACTAACTGATAAGGAAAATTCACTAAAAGAGTAAACGTACTGAAATAAATGAAATCCAGAAATTTTCCAAACTCCATTTTATTCAAAACAGTAATGAAAGAGAATTTAACAAGAAATTCCAGCTCAAAGCTGCACTACAATTCATTACTCAACTTCGGAAAATCAAAAGAAAACTAACTAAAAACTACGCTCAAACTAAATCTACTAAAAAGGAAATAAAAGAAAAATAAAGAAAAAATAAAAGAAAAATAATATAAAGAGAGTCTTCAACCACCCAAAAGTCCTAGATTTGCTTAGTTGGGCGCGACAAGGTCTCTAGATGCGTCTATTTATGTGATTCTTCAATGTCAGCCCCACTTCAATAATTGTACATAGATCCTAAAATTCTCAAAATGCCCAATTGGTCTCTTCGCGGTAACATAGAATGTTATGTCGCGACAGAGTTTTTAGTCTTTGTCGCTTCTTTGTCGCTGATGTTTTCACAAGGACTGGATTTCTAAGTTTTTCGATTCTCACAATGATAGACTTTGATAATGTCGCGACATGATTTCTTTAGTTCTTTAATAATCTCTGTTGTGACCGAGTTTTCTATGTCGCGACAGGATTTCTTCTCTGGTCCTTATCCCTGGCTGAGCTGTTTGTTATGACATAGAGATCTTTATTACGACAAACTTGACTTGGCTAATCTCAGTTCTTTTTCAATTTCTGTCACGATCGAGTTTTGTTCTATCGTGACAGAATTCTCTTAACCTGCAGCTTTTATTTTCGCGACAGAAAACTTCTTTCTTGCGATAGAGATTTTGCCTTCAATATTTCACTATGTTGCAACATTAATTTCTTTGTCGCCATTCCTCTCAGATACTTCTTAACTTGCGTCACGACGTAGAATTCCTTTGTTGTGACAAAATTCACCTCAAGAGTATATGTTTGGTTTGGTTTGAATAAAAATAATCTTTTATCACGCCTACGTAGATTTTGTTGCTCTTGTCGTGAATTCTCAATGTAACGTCGCGATAGATTTTCTCATATACATAAATTCTTCCTCGAGCCGGCCCATGTCGAAACCTTGTCGCGACATAAAAACACTTGTCTCAGCTAACTTGTGTTGCATTCTTTCCATTTTTTGTCGCGACAGAGCTGTCTTTTGTCGCAACAGAGTTCATTTGTTAATCTTCAACCTTTTATGTTGCAACACAGGAAGGATTGTCGCGACAAAGTTCCTTTCCCATTTGCCTTGATCATTGTCGCGACAGAGTTAAGGGTGCCGCTATAGTCTTTTTCACAATCTTCTTCAGCAATGTCGCGACAGAAAAACTCTTTGTCGCGATAAAAATGCTCTTTTAGCCTTGAGTTCGGCCTTGGCTTTGTTGCGACATATAGTTGCTGGCTGTGACATAGTTCTTTTGGTCTGCTTGAAATTTTGTCGCGACAGACAAAAACTATGTCACGACAGAGACTTTTGCAATTTCCACTATTTTTGCTTGTTTTTTGCTGGAATTATCTCAATTTTCAATTAACACCTACAAACACAAAGTTAGTGAATATTCCATAATTTGGCATAAAAATAGATTTGAAACTGTTAAAAACATGCCAGAAAAATGGTTTAAAAATAGATGAGTTTAAGACTTCAAATTCCCCCAAACTTAAAGTTTTGTTTGTCCCCAAGCAAAGAAAATAAAATTTTGTTTGTCCTCAAACAATTTAGCTTTTATTTTTAAGGACATTTTTCTATTTAAAGCTCAATTAGGCAGGAACATCAGTCAATTATAAAATTATTTCTAAACATGTTTCCAATCTAGAATATAGAAGATTTTCAATTAAGTTCATTGAACCAACAAATAATTCATATGATGTAAACAATTAAATCATTAAACCCTTATTTGTGAGTGTGTGATGGTCTTCCCTCTTTTTCCTTGGCAAATTATTTAATCTTCTGGGATAATACTCAGTCGGCATACTTTTATTTCATTTTAGAAGTCCCATATGCTTGTTTATCATATTAATCTCCACTCAGCATGCATCACCACCTTCAAGACTTCAACAGGTTCCTTACGCTTGTAATATGTGGATTGGGCAAATGAGTAGACAATTGGACACTTTAGGCTCAATCTGACCCAGATTTCACTGACAACTTACACTCTTGTCTTCATTATGCATCCTTGATTTCTCTTGATTTTAAGTTGCTAACCTCCCCATCAGGTTTTGTGCATCTTTCTGCATACTCTTTACTTTGTATTTCTCTTTTCATTTACTTTAATCAGAGTATGACTTCTCTTCCTTTATTTCTAGAAGCTCTTTTTTTTTTAACTTTCATCCGGTTATAAAAGTTTTTTAGAATAGAGGCAAATATTTTGTCTTAAGTTTTCTACATCCCTTAACAAACTGGTCAGTAACTCCCATACTACCACAGGCTCAGGCAGCTGGAACACCCCTATAGTTCATTGTTCAAGGAAGAAAGGCTACAAGACCAAACTCATTCCTCCTTGATTTTTTTTTATTTTTTTTATTTTTTATTTTTTATTTTTTATTTTTTACGGCTTCTTTTCTTAATATTCTCATATCTCTTCATCTCAATGAGTTTGTCTTTCTCACACCCTTTTCTCCTTTTCTTAAAATAACATTCCCCCAAACTTGTCATTTTCTCGTCATTTATGTATTTTGGCCTTAAAATCAGCAAATAAGTGCCTTACTCGTAGGATTTATGTTCAAGGAAGGAAATTGACTTCCTCATTTGCTGGTTGATGACGTAGACATATAGCTCAAATAAGGAACTAGTGCAGATGCCATGATATCACAGGCTGTGCTTTGAAAGGCTCATACTTACAAGGATGGCCTAAATCATTTCCTGTTAGTGGCATTGCCTAGGATTTTGCCTTGACTAATAATCCAACAACTTCTAGGGCATTGGAGAGATTATTGTGATGGATCCCAAAAGATGTTCCTAATCTTAGCACAATTTGTTTCAGAGTTACTGTTAACCGTGTGCAAAGATTATCAGGATTTTTTATAACCAAACTGTTTACAAAAACAAATTTATAGGTCTTATTTGTTCCATCAATTTATTAAAACCTTCCTTATTCTTGAAGTTCAACACATTTATCAATATCTTTACAACTTTCCCTTTCAATTCATCTCATCCTACCTCAATGCATTTATCAGATGTTTGTTTGGTTTTGTGGATGTGTTATTGTGTTATTTAACAGTTAGAATGTCCCTTTAGATCAACAATTCAGTTAAGAGAAATGTAACACAGCAACAACTCAATTCCATCAACAATTCAGCTTTACCAAACAATTCACAGCTTATTTAGCAATTCCAACTAGGAAATTTGGTTTCTCATTTATTCAACTAAGCTATTTACCATAAGTCAACAGTTTCAAATTATTAAACATAAAGGAAAGAGAATTTAAACAAAATAAACAAGAAATGAAAAAATATAAAATAAAATTGAACACCAAGCTTTGCAAAGAATTTTCTATTTTATTGAATTTTTCAAGGATGGGATATGAGGTACAAAGAGGGAAAAGAGATGGAAGAGCAGGGTGAGCTATTTTCTTTTTCTTTCATGCCTATTGGAGGAAGGTAGGTTAACTGCATCTAATTTGTACCCATTTGAAGAAGGTCAAAACTCAAGAATCTTGACTTGTGGCTGCCTTGATCTACTGCCTTCTCCACTTCTGTTAAGTGCAGACCACTCCATGGATAGGGCTATCTACTTGATTAGTTCATTTTGTCTATGCCCAATAGAGTTCAAGGTTCCTTCAAACTCACCCTGGGCAGAGTACATCTTGATCAGGTTCTTATTGATCATATCCAATCTTTCAGTCCAGCACTTCTCCCTGTAGTTTAGGGTTCCCTCCAATTCTTTGTCCATTTCCTCAATTAGAGTTCTTATTTCATTCTAATGTTCCTTGTATAGATACCCAAAGGCATCTGCCTTCTGCAGCAAATTTTTCTCCATGGCATCTTCCCTCTCTTTCATGATTTTGATTAGCTCACTATCTCTTCTGAGTTTATCAAAGAGAAAGGCATCTTCTCTTGCCTTTAGTTCTACACTCAACTCTTTTTCTCTTAGTTTCCATCTACTCTTCCATTCCTCATCTCTATGTCTTATGGCTTCTTCCAAACTCTGGTCCCTCATTTTCAACTCAGCATTTATATACTCAACCCTGAGTTGCAGGTTGAGTTTCAGCTGGTTGTCCATTTCTTCCATTTCTTGCCTCATGACTTTAAGCATTTCTAGGATTGCAGTATTGTTACATAGAGGCTCTGAGCTTTCAACATGCTCTTGGTGGACTTGTCTCACCTCAGGGGAGAAGGTCAATATCAGCTCACACTTCTTACTCAAGAGCTGAGCTTCACTCAGCCGTGGCCGCCGGGGATGGCGTCAGTTCTTCTTCTTCTCTTACAGCTTCTACCTGTCTTCCCCTGCCTCTGTTTTTAGGCCCTAAGATTCTTTTTGTAAGTGTTATACGATGTTCAGTAGTTCTCTTCTTCCTGTGCTCTTAGACACCACCCAAGATATAGAGCCTTGAGATCAGCGCTGGGTGTGGAATCAGCCCCTTGTATCCTCCTTTGTAATAACTCAGAATTGAGTTTTCTATTATCTTGCCCACACTGAATTTATACCTCGAGGATGGACATAACAATACCGCCTTTCTCCCCACCCATAGGTTCTTGGAAGGCGTAATCAATCGAACATAAAAATAAACCACACCTTGCTAGTTCGGGCCGTGCCCGCGACGGACTCCATGTGGGTTTTTCTATGGTGTTCCACTTTCCCTAGCTATCACCAACTGTGTCTATTAATCTTCTAGAAGTCAGGTGCTTCCACCAGTCTTTTGAATTTCGACCCATTCTTCATTTCCTGAAGATTGTAAGTCTGGTAAATCTGTTTTATGTCAAAGGATATCCATTTTCCTCTAACATACACGACCTTATCCTTCATTCCCACCATATTAGCGTAGAACTCTTTTACTACATCTACAAATCCCGAAGATTTGTGCTCATAGAAGAGTTGCCATCCCTTGCCTTCGATAATCTCTGTGAATGGAGAAATCCACTTGTTGAAACCTCTTTCCCTAATGAAGTCTCTCAAATGCTTTGTCCTTCCGCTTATAGGCCAACCGAGACCTAGTCACTAGCTTTTTGTTCGCCGTCAGCTTCTCTTCATTTCCTCTTTTCCTCTTTCTGCATTCTTCCAATTATCCGCTCAAGTTCTTCGCTTTATCTCAAATTTCCTTTCTTCATCTTGCCGCTACGCCTCTAAGCGGCTTCGAATCAAGCTCATTCTCCAACTCAGCATATTCTTCCATGATTTCGTTGAGGTTTGGAACCGTGCTCGCGGCTCAAAACATCGTGGAGAGAGCGGTTTAGGATCTGTGGTTTTAACGAGTGAGTAGAGATTTGGTGAGGGAGACCGAATGTCGAATGTTAAGTGAGGCGATGACCCTTCGCTTTTCAAAAATTTCTATTTATGTGTCAGAGATTTTTCGCTTTTATTAATTGGTCGCAACCACTTCGACCTAAAGGTGCCATTTTTAACTGTGTCGCTAAAGAGAAATGACGTCAGCGATTACAATGTTTTACGCCTAGTTGATTTATGTTGCGACATAGAGAAATCATGTCGTGACATGTTTTTTAGAGGTTCATCTATGCCATGGTCGTGACAAAAAGAAAACATGTCGCGACATAAATTCCTGCCACTTAGATGAGGTTTTATATTTTTCTTTGTCGTAACAAAAAGAACCACTGTTGCAACAAAGTTCAAACATTGTCGTGACATAACTTTGTCTATCGCGACATAGTTCTGTTCTACCTCAAATTTTTTGCACATTTTCTTTTTCCACCATTCAACTCAAATGACATTATGCAATAAAGTCTGTCCACTTAGTTCATACTTGTGAGAACACATATTTCATCAAACAATCTTAATTCAAGCATGACCAATAAATCTCATTCTTCACTCAATATCATTCATCAAGATATTCAACAATGCATCCAAACAATTTTTACATTCCCTCAAACTTCAACTATGCATTATTATGACAAAGCGAGGTAAAAGATAAGACTCTCACACCTTCTGCATATTCCGCCGAGAAAGTGTGCTTTCTTATAACTTCCATTTCCAATTCAGCTTTCCTGTCCCTGAAAATCAACAAACTATCAATCTACACAATAAAATTTCTAACAAATTGAAACTAAAACTTCAAACTTATGAAAGTTAACTACATAAATCAAACTATCAAAATTAAAATTCTGCTTGGGTTACCTCCCAAGAAGTTGCTCAGTTTAATGTCCTTAGCCAGACACTTGCTGTAGAATGTCTTCATTTCAGCAAAACTCTTTTCCCTTTTTAAAATCTGGGTCTAAACTTCATTTATGCTTCCTCCAAGATAATGCTTCAGTCTCTGACCATTTACTTTAAATTCACTTCCAGATTCACCCTTCATGTTATTGTCTAGCAAGTGGCTTGTTACCATCTGTAAGGACCACCCATTCGACTTCAATTTCCCTGAAATAGTTCGAGCTACGCTTGTATAAGATGACTTGTTCTCCTACCTTGATTCCTCCTAGAATCTTCATCATGCCACCTCTTAAATTTTCTTTATAGATTCGGCATCAATATAAGCATCATTTCTCACCAATTCATTCATTCGAGTAATATTTTCTCGCGCCTTGAAAGTCCAAATTCAATTTCCTAATGCCCACATAGCTTCAGATTCCGGCTCTAGCGGGAGATGACAAGGTTTTCCAAATACAATCAGATGGGGACATTCCAATGGGAGTTTTGTAAGCAGCTCTATGCTTCCACAAGGCATCATCTGTTTATGCACTCAATCTTTTCTCGCTTGTATTTGATCGCTTTCTCTAGAATTTTCTTTATTTCCTTGTTGGAAATTTCTGCTTGCCCATTTGACTGAGGGTGATAAGCCAAACCCATCACATGTATGATTCCATATCTGCTCATGAGTCTTGCAAAAAATTTATTTGCAAAATGGCTTCCCTCATCACTCCATGATCGTTATGGTGCTCCAACCGCTTCAAAATATTTCCAGATAAACCCAACCACTATGATGACATCATTTCGGGACAAGCCGATGCTTCCACCATTTGATACATAATCCACAGCTAGGAGAATGTATATATTACCAAATGATGATGGGAAAAGTCCCATGAAGTCTATTCCCCAAACATAAAAAATCTGCACCACTAGAATTCCTTTCATTTCTTCTGCTTATATTGCCCATTCTCTGACAATTATCATAATTTTTTACCCACTCAAAACAATCTTTGAATATAGTAGGTCAATAAAAACCTGATTGGAGAGTTTTATGGGTTGTTCTGTCTCCTGCAAAGTGTCCTCCATATGGTGATGCATGACATTTCTCCATAATACCAATTCCAGGTTGTTTCTAACACATCTCCTTATGATCATATCTCGCTCCTCTTCTATAAAGTAGCCGTGGTCATCCCAAATATAAAATCGCAATTAGTTCTCACTTTTCTTCTCTACTCGTAGTCAATCTAAATGAAGTACAACCTACAAGCTAAGTAATTGACAATATCGTGATACCAGTGGTGTTTGATCCGGCAATAAAAACAAATAAGCCATCTCGAAAATTCTTATTTAAGTTCCTTTTTCTTTTTTAGCAGTCTTTTCCAATATAGACAAGTGATCTGCTATCATATCATTTCATAATTCTTCTTACCTTATCTCCATATCAAACTCTTATAAGAGTACCATCCTGATCAATCTGCTCGACTTCCTTCTTTGCCATTGTGATATTTAATCGGGCAAAGATATTAATGTGTATTATAAACATTTAAATTTCAATATATAAGGCCCGAATTTTTCACAAGCAAACACCATCACAACATCTCATTCTCTGCGGCGAGCAGTTCTCTTGCGGCCTCATCAAGGTTTTGGCTGCATAGTATATGGCCTTGAATATCTTTTAGTTCTTCGTCCTAATATCCCTTGCATAATCATCAGGCATCACATATAATTTCATATAATCATTGTCAATTTACTAACATGATGGGAGTCACATTAACTGATTTGATTTCATCAAATGCAGATCTGCATGATTCATCAAAATCAAATTTTGCATCTTTTTCCAATAGTCTACATAATGGTCTAGAGACTTTTGAGAAGTCCATGATGAATCTTTTATAAAAACCAGCATGTCCAAGGAAACTTCTTATCCCCTGGAATGTCAGAGGGTGGCATGAGAGTTTTTATAATAAAAACTTATGCTCGTCTCTGCCTAATCCAGTTTACGAGATCTTCAGGTCCTAAGACAATACCTTCTCATACCATAAATAGAATTTTCCTAATTTAAGGCTAGATTTCATTTCACACTCGACGCATCGTTTCTAAATTTTCTAAACAATTCTCAAAACTGGATCCATATACTGAGAAGTCATCCATAAAGATTTCCATAGCTTCTTCCACTAAATCAGAAAACATAGACATCATACATCTTTGAAAGGTGGCAGGAGCATTACATAATCCAAAATACAACCTTCTAAAAAAAAAGGTGCCATAAGGACATGTAAATGTAGTTTTCTCCTGATCTTTAGGCTAGCTGCAATCCGGCTATAAACTGCATATCCATCAAGAAAACAGTAATGGGAGTGCCCTGCTAACCTGTCTAGCATTTGGTTAATGAAAGGTAGAGGATAATGGTCATTTCTGGTAGCAATGTTTAGTTTTCTGTAGTCTATACACACTCTCCATCCTGTCACAGTTCTTATAGGAATTAATTCATTCTTCTCATTTCTAATCACAGTGAATCCTCCATTCTTTGGAACCACATGAACTGGGCTCACCCAAGGGCTGTATGAGATTGCATATATAAACCTTGCATTTAGCCATTTCATAACTTCTTTTCTAACTACTTACTTCATTACTGGATTCAACCTTCTCTAATGTTCTATAGAGGTTTTATAATTCTCCCCCAACAGGATCTTGTGCATACAGATAGAAGGACTAATTCCTTTCAGATCTTCTATTGACCAAGCTATTGTTTCCTTATATTTTCTAAGAATCTGCAGCAGTTTTTGTTCTTCAAGCTCAGTCAATCCAATTGAAATGATGATTGGTTTTCCTTTTTCTGGTTGCAAGAAAGCATACTTCAAATGTTCAGGCAATTCTTTTAGAATTAAACCCTCTGAACTTTTGTTTACTTCAGTAGCTTCCTCTTTATAGATGCTGGATTTTTCTATATTATTTTCTTCAACACTGAGTACTGCATTTTTCAATTTAACATTAGAGTCCAAAAATTTAACTTCAAGATGCTCAAGATATTGGAAATTCATCTCATTCTCATTCATTGAACTCTAAAAATTACAATCATTAATCAGTTCGGAACTGATGGGAATTTTTGTTTCCACAATCTCACAATTAGCATTACTTAGTTCAGGCTGTTTCAAACTGTGATTGTGATTGAAGTGCACTTCTTCATCTCCAACCCTAAGAGTTAATTCTCCTTTCTTCACATCGATCAAAGCTGCTCCTATTGCTAAGTAAGGTCTTCCTAATAAAGAAGGGGACTCGCTTTCTTGTCTTCCTCTATATCAATGACTACAAAGTCCACTAGGAAAATGAATTTTCCCACTTTGATCAACACATCTTCTAAAATGCCCTCAAGATGGGCCAATGTTTTGTCTTCCATTTGCAAGGTCATGGCCGTGGGAGTAAGTTCCCCCAAACTTAGTCTTTTAGCAACAGACAAAGGCATCAAGTTAATACTAGCTCCATAATCACATAGTGTTTTTCCCATATCAGCATTCCCAATTTTGTAGGGTATAGTGAAGCTACCTGGATCCTGCATTTTCTCTAGTAAAAACTTATGAATCACTCGTGACCGCAAAGGTCGTCAAATACTATCTCTTCTTCAACGATCTTTCTTTTTCTACTCAATATCTCCTTCATAAATTTTGCATAATGAGGCATTTGAGCCAATGTTTCTGAGAAAGAAATGTTGATCTCTATCTTCTTAAACATGTTTAAGAATCTAGAGAATTGCTCTTCTAGCTTTGCCTTCTACAGCCTTTGAGGGAATGGAACTTGAGGGTTGTAAGCTTTAACTTCTTCATTTTTCCCTAGATTTTCTTTCCACCTATCAGTTCGTCGCATCTTTACTATTTTCTTCCTCCGTAGCTTGAGCCGTCGCCAAATTCTTCCTCCACTCTTCATATTTCTCTTCCTCAATGTCCTTCTTCAACTCTTTTCTCTTCCAAATTTCCTACCACTTTAGAGTTATCTATAGTCCTTCTGGATTCTTCAGGTCACTTGGGAATGTACTTATCGATTCTCTCCCGCATGGCTAGAGCCAATCGCTTCTACCCCGGTCTCAAGATTCTTCAAAGAGGAGTCAGGCCGCCTAAAACACAATCAGGTTGCCTGGAATGCTACTAGCGCAACAAACTTCTCGCTCATGTATGTTTAGCAATTCTGCTTTCCCTCATGAAAGCAAGATCCTGGCCTTCAAAGGAATTAGGATCTCCTCTCGCCTTCGATTATCCGCTTTGTCCCGCCAAGGTCGCTTCTGTTGGAAACCCATGTGAGGCATGATATTGCTCATGATTCTCGTCCGGTGTCTGACTCCTTTCGCTTCCTCCACCATATTAGAGAAATTTCATGGTTCCCGAAAGGCCGGTGTTTAGTGAGTGGGCAGTTGAGGTTCAGCTTAAAAGTGTAGCTCCTATTACTGGGAGGTATTGTGCCTCCTAACTCGCAGGACCCTCATGGTTTGATCCCTTTTTAGCACTCTTTCTTCTCTCCCCTTCATCTACTGTCCCCACTTCTAGTGTTGTGTGCATTCTTCTTTCATTGTTTCCAAGTTTGTTCATCACTGCATCCAACTTTGCTTCTATGGCAATCATATGATTAAGCTCAATTAAACCACTTCGCCCGTCGGTCGTCTCGAGGCTTCGGGATGGAGCCTTGTAGTTGCATTCGCAAGGTCTTCAATCGCCTGCCTTGTCTCCTCTCGCACTTCTTCTCTTAAAGCCCTTACGCAGATGCATCACTCATACCCTCGAGTGCATAATTCAAAGATGATAAAAAAATATCCATCTGAGTGATCAAGTTTATCCCATGCATAGGACATCTTTTGAGTAGTCTCTTAAATCTTTCTCATGAGTTGTAGAGACTTTCATTCTCCCCCTGTTTGAAGACTGTAATATCTCCTCTTCTTTCAAATGTCAGGGTTGGAAGGAAGAATATGCCCATATAAGCCTCCACCAACTCTTCCCAAGTGTTCACCGATCCAACTAACAATGACTCAAACCAAGTTTCTGCCATATCTCACGCAGTGCGGAAGAGCCGCTCGATCACTTCGCTCTCACCCCATTTAACTCGACTATATCGCCATCAAGCCATGAATCTTCCCATATGCTCATTGGGGTCTTCGGCAGGATCAAGAAACTGTCATTGCACTACGGTGATCAAGGTCAGTTTCAGCTCAAAATTATTTCGCTTCTATGGCCTCTGCTGTCTCACAGCCATAGTACTCCTCAATGATAAGCCTCCAAAAGTCCTCCATATTATTAGCTCGACGCTCTCGCTTCTTCTTCTTCTTCCGAATAAAGCCTTACAATTTTCTTTCGATTAGCCATATTCGGATTCCCGTGACTGGTGGATCTTTCTCGCATTTAGTGTTCTCTATTTCAATGTCTAGAGGCAAAGCAGATTTAGCTCGATACTCAGGCATTTACTGCTTTCTTCCCGAAATCGAAATACACCGAGATCAAATGAAGTCAGTTGGAAATAGCTATTCCATTTAAGCTCATGTGTACCTCAATAGCTTCACCAACCACTGCCTTTAAACTGCTTTTGAGATTTTCTTAGCCCTATTGTAAAATAAAGAAAAAGAAAGAAAAATGTCCAAATTAGTACTCCCTTGGTTAGAATATTAATCTTTAAATTCATCAATTATCTTTCTCGACAACAAATACTTAAAACTTGTTGACCAATTCTTCCAACACGCTACTAAAAACTAACTAAAGTACTCCAAAGAACAACGCCAAAACCGTTTCAAACCAAATCTGTATATATACAAATTTATGACACTGTTACCAAGGAATATTATCTATTCCCCGACAACAGCGCCAAAAACTTGTTAACCGATTTTTGTATAGACCAGACTGTGCAAACAAAGTTATGACTCTGCTATCAAGGACTAAATAAAGTCCCTAACAATGGCGCTAAAAACTTATTCGACTAAAATATGATATAGATAGCCTAATGAACAAACAAGATTATATATAAACAAATTTATGGAATTGCTACCAAGGACTATTATCTAATCCTACAAAGGCACCAAAACTTGTCGAGACCGAAGTTATGATGAAAATATATGTTCGTCCCTTTGTTTTTGTAAACTAGATTCATTAAATATTTTGATTGGTCTTAATCACTACAAGTGCACAGATCGTACAAGTCATAAAAGTGGATTTTCATTAAGTCCAGATATCGTTCTCATGGATATTGAGGATGAACCACAAAATCAACTACCCCAACTACTCAAAAAATTTACTATTTGAACTCCAATATTAAGATGATTGGAAAATGAATAAAATAATACTAAAGTAAATTCATTAGTGTACATAAAATAGTAATAAGAATAGAGTTTAGAGTTCAATGAGTGAAACAACACTAGAACATAGATCAATGAATAATTATCAATTTCTGCATCATTTTGAATCTTAGCTAAGCCATAAGTTGGAAAATTAAATTTGTCAAAGATGCATTGTGGTATAGTTTGGATTTCTCCCTCAACCATACCTTTCACTAACTAGAGATTCATGTTCATTTATGATTCATGAATTTAATCAGCTACTTGTAAGATATAAACTTCATTCTAAGATTTGAGTATTTTTCCTTTCAAGATTTCATACCTAAATCTAGACAAGAGAATTTACCATGTACGTGATATTACAAGCCTTCTCCAATTTAGATGGTACCTCATTCTTCAATATCGCGGTGAAATTCTCCATTTCGACTAGATCCTTGCTAACACCTGGATCGTAACTTTCAATGTGAGAGGAGAACCTTTGATCGATTAAACTCCGATACTTCATCGACTATCCTTAAACCATGAGTAAGTTAGTGATTTATCTCGAGTAATCTTTCGAGTTCATTACCCAGCATAGTTTATCATACCCACAAAGAATTGCTCTTTACCTCAGATTCTCCATCTTCGTGTCAATGTAGGGCTTCAAGAAATCGTGAGCAAGATACAATACTTTGCTTCGTACATGGTACTAATACCGGGAACAATTGTCTTAAATATCAATCAAATAAATTCAAGAAATCTAACGGCGTTCTTCCACCTTTTACAAAAAATGATGATCATCATCAACCCATTCCCAAAGGGAGCTCATCCTTTCAAAACCGGTTCACTCATATCAGTAACTAACTAATCATGAAAATTCACTGAAAGAGTAAACGCATTGAAATAAATGAAATCTAGAAATTTTCCAAACTCCATTTTATTCAAAACAGTAATGAAAGAGAAAATTTAACAAGAAATTCCAACTCGAAGCTGCACTACAGTTTATTACTCAACTTCGGAAAATCAAAAGAAAACTAACTAAAAACTACGCTCAAACTAAATATACTAAAAAGGAAATAAAAGAAAAATAAAGAAAAAAATAAAAGAAAAATAATATACAGAGAGTCTTCAACTACCTAGAAGTCCCGATTTGCTGAAGCCGCGCACGCGTTCTAAATGCTTCTATTTATAGACTTTCCAATGTCGGGTCAGACTTCAATAATTGCATTCGTGGATCCTCAAAATTTCCGTCCAAATTGTTGCTGTCGCGCATAGAAAGTTGCGTCGGCAGTTTTCGCATTTGTCGCTGGGCTTCGTCGCTATTTGTTGTTTTCTGTCGCAACCTGATTTCTGAGCTCTTTCTTGGATTATGTCACAACAGACTTTGATACTATCACGATAGGATTTCTTCAGTTCTTTAATAATCTCTGTCACACCGAAGTTTTGCGTCGTGATGACCGTCCTTATCCATGGCTGAGTCAGTTTATTGCGGATAGATCTTTGTCAGGACAAACTCGACTCGCAATCTCGCTCTTTTTCACCTCTCGTCGCGATCAGTTTTCTTTTGTCGCGATAGAATTCTATGAACCCTCGCAAATTTTTATCAGTCGCGATAGAAAACTTTCTAGCTTACAAAGATTTCGCTTCTTCAATATTTCACTATGTCTGAACATGAATTTCTTTTGTCACCATTCCTCTTTATCGATCTTTAACTCTATGTCACGACGTAGAATTCCTCGCCGTGACGTATCTAATTTCAACCTCATGTTTTTTTGTCGTGGACATAATAATCTTTTGTCGCAACAGAGATTTTGTTGCTCTTTATCAGAATTCGAATGTAATGTCAGCGATAGATTTTCGTTATGGATAAATTCTTCCTCGAAATGGGCTCCATGATGAAAACCTTGTCGCGACCTAAAATCACTTGTCTCAAATGAATTTATGTTGTATTTCCCAGCATTTTCTCGTCACGACAGAAATGTTGGTCGCGCACCGTAGCTCATCTGCTTAATCTTCAAATTTTTATGTCATGGATAGCGGAAGATCATTTTCACTACAGTTCTCACATTTTGCCTTGATCATTGTCACACAGAATAAGGGTGTCGTACGCCTTCTTCACAATCTTCTCGTATAGGGTGAGCCATGCCCAATAGAGTAATTCTTACAGAGGCTACTCCCCACCTAAGTGCACATGCAATGTTCACCTTTGAAAATTCACATTCACATCAACAATTCCAAGTATAATATGCAATTCTAGGTTGGAATCCTATATGTCATGCTTGAAATGAGATGAGACTCACTCATGCACCATTCCCCGAGTCATTACCGACTCCCACCACATAATGCAATGCCAATGTGTGATAAAATCCATCATTGATGGGTTACATCCAATGATCATTTTGAAATAAAATCGTATTTTTATAAATCAAAAATTTTTGGATGTCACACCTCGAATGACCATGTCATATACAAAACTAATGTGTCTTTTCTATACTGATTTTCTGAGTCTCACCTCAGCCTCGCATGCCCGGCTAATTTTTGACTTTCACCATCGGAGGTAAGAATCCAAGAACCTGCCTTTCACCCGAGGGAGTGTCTAGCCCTTTCGCTATTACCCGACAAGTTATTCCATTATGCCCTGTGCGATCATAGACTCATTCAATCCAGCATCGAGCCCACTCATCAATCATAAAATGTGGTGTTTGATCTCAACAATGCACTCATACCCATGAAATGTGATGTTCCTGTGCATATGCAATGTAATGCACCATTGCATGTCAATGCCATGTCACATATGTAATGAATGTCATATGGACATTTTAATTCATACAATTCATCATGCACCATGGACAATTATATCACATGCATATAATCTCCAATTAAACACTCATACCAATGTCAATACATTAAAACACATATATTAACATTTTATCAAACAACAACAACCAAACATGTGACGCCCCCAACTCGGCACCCAGTGCCAAGCGAGGGTGTTATTTTATTTTATTTTATTTTTTTGCATGTTTACTATAAACTTATAACCTTTAAGCTTGTTCATTCATATAATGTTAGACACTTAACTTGTACTATATTTTGTAGCAGCGAATTACAAAATATATACAAGCTTCGTATATGGAAGTGTTCAACATTTACAATATTCACATCACATAAAAGAAAAACAAAATACAGCATTATACTAAATGGTCTTCCAATGGGCACCCAATGATGTGTTGACTTTGACTGTTGATGTGGATTGTCTTGTCCTCCTCGGTTTCCTCTTCCTCGTACCTGCCACGTATGACACACACGTGCAAGCTTATAGCTAGCCGGGACCAATACATATGGACGAATTCTCAATAAAAGTCATCACACTAAGAAAATCAGATATAACTTTAACATTCATTTACATATACACATGCTTATTCATGTTTTGAAATATCATTTATAGATATGCTTTCTACATATATCATACTTATTCATCTTATCAGTGTTTCATTTCATATCATCTTGCATTTACATTTTGTTCAGATTTATCATCATTTACGTATCATCACATAGCAATGCTATGCTTCTCATATCATGTCATATATCATATACATCTCATTTGCGTACTTGCTCATTCGCTTTTATACCTATGCGTTCGTATGCTAAACCTTAGAAGTGGATACAGAAAGAACTTTATGTACCCGAAGGTACTATCACTCAGATTTCCAGACAGCTGAGCTCTATCTATAGGGCGGCCCATAATGATCAAATGGGATCTATGTCATCGGCAAGCAGACCTGATGTCCCATAAATTGTATGTTGCAACAACTGTATCCCTATAGGCATGCCTACCTATCCAACTACCCGGTCATAAGCAGGCAATTGGTTTTATTATGTTTTCTCAACAATCTTTTAGATATCATAAAGATCTCCTTATACATGGATAACTATTGATATCATGTATACTTATGAGATATTCATTATCAAATAATCTCTTATAAGCATTTTAAGCTTTGTACTTTTCCTTATAACAAAAAGTATACGTGTATTCTCTTTAGCTTTCATAACACATGTTATCATGATCAACTTACTATGATGCATTATTTCATATAACAATACATTTATATAGCCTTTATACAGTTTCAATTTTCATAAGCCAGTGCACTGAATAGTTCGGCGGTTCCTAGAATCCATTTCGACTACAATTTTGACCCTGTAAACAGGATTGTTAGAGAAAGTGATCTTCTAACTCAATATACCCCTATGTCTTAAGTTTCTTATGGTTCATACATCATGTCATTTGGACTTTTAATTTGGGAGATATGGTCTAAACATTTTGAATTGCTCCTAGACAATTTCCAGGAACATAATCTAGAATTGTGTCCTATATTTGAAAATTTTATGAAATGATAGGAACATACTTTGACCATAATTTCTTCATAAAAGTTGTTCTCCCAAATGTCTAGTTTGTAAAAAAAATTGAATCACCTCATTTGGACCAGTATAACTCAAGTTATGATTTAAAAAGCTGGAAATTGCTCGATTCGAGGGGCTGATATGAGGCAATTTCGAGGGACCGAAATTGTTCCCCTTACTTAGGCAATTTGGTCTAATGGTCCAAATTTGGATATACATATTTTAGGGATATTTGTTTTCTAGAAGTATAGTTTGCCCAGAAATTTGAATCACTTAATTTGGATAAGTGAACTCAACTTATGACCTAAATACCAAGCCCCAATTCAAACCAAAGCGTATCGAGAATTGACCATGAGCCTCACTTTGATGAATTTTAAAGATTTTCTTGGGGTCCAAATTTGCATACATCTATTTCAAGAATATTTTTTCTCCTTGAAGTCTAGTTTATCTAGGAATTTGAATCACTCAATTTAGATGAGTTATGGTCAAGTTATGACCAAAACAAAAACATGGGTTTAAAAAAAACAGACAGCATCTCCCCTAAAACCCAACATTTTCTCTATACAAATTTTTCCTCCATTGAGGACAACAACCAAACCAAACAACCATTCCAAACAAGGATTCTATAAAAATTATTCCAAACCCTCAAACAAGTATCCATACAAATCCATACACAATCCTACCAAAGTTCCATACAAACAATTCCATACACAAATTCATACCAAAATTCCTTACATATCCATACCTGATTTCTTCTTCTCCTTGAACTTCTCTTCTTCCCTTCTTCTCCTCTTCTTCTTCCTCTCTTCTTCTCCTCTCTTTCTCTTTTCTCCTCTTCTCACCGATTTTACCCTATCATTTTAGACCAAAAATGAGATATTTTTCCTTTCATTAATAAGGCCATGTTTGGCCTTATACAATTTTGCCTAATTTTTCCCTTTTTGCATTTTGGTCATTCATTTCATTTTATTCTCTATTTAACTTATCAAAATCCTACTTTGGCATATTATCTTCTTGTAATATGACCCTTGGGTCCCCAATTGGTAAATTACTAATTTACCCTTAACTCTTGAATTAATTCCGGATTTTTGCTTATTTTATTCTAGAAAAATATACATTTAATTTTATTATACCCTAGACATGTTATAAAACTATTAGGGTATAATTTGGGGTGTTACAACTCTCCCCCTTTTAAAAAGAATTTCATTCTCAAAATTCATACTGAATTGAAAAGTTGCGGGTACTGCGCTCTCATAGTTGCTTCTTGCTCCCAAGTAGCTTCTTCCTTGCCATGGTGTTGCTAGAGCACTTCGCTAACTATAACGCTTGATGCACTTAAGCTGCTTCACCTCGAGCCAAAATAGCCTTTGCTCCTCATCATGTATGAAAATATGTCTATGCTTGTACTTCTTGCATTGGTAGTATGTGTGACTCATCAGAACAGTATTTTCGAAGCATAGACACATGGAACACATCAAGTAACAGCCAACTCACGGAGGGAGTGCCATGGAAGTATGCTTGGTACAATTCTCTCCAAAACTTCATATGGGGCCAATGAACCTCGGATACGACTTCTCTTTCTTTAAATCTAAGCACCTTCCTCCATGAAGATACCTTTAAGAACACTTTATCACCCACTTCATATTCAATGTCCTTCCTTTTCAAATCGGCATATGACTTTTGTCGATCACTGGCAGCCTTTAACCTTTGTCGAATAACTTGAACTTTTGCTTCTGTATCTTTTACTATGTTTGGACTAATCACTTTATGCTCATTTAATTTTGTCAACACCTGAGTTCTACATCCGGCCATACAAGCCTCATATGGTGCCATGTCAGTAGCGATTGATAACTATTGTTATAAGTAATTCTGCTCCCGATGGAACCATCACTGTCTGACTTCCAGTGAATTCCATTACACATCCCCAAAGCATATCTTCGAGCACTTGAATCAACCTCTCGGACTGTCCATTTGTATGTGGATGGAATGTTATACTGAAATTCAGCCTAGTACCTAAGGCTGATTATAGTTCCTTCTAGAATCTTGAGGTAAATCGCGGATCTCTATAACACAATAGACAACGGCACACCATGCAATCACACAATCTCATCCACATATAACTCAGCTAGTCGATCCATAGAATAGTCAATCCTGACTGGTATAAAATGGGCAGACTTTGTGAGCCTATCAACAATTACCCAGATAAAGTCATGTTTTTGTTGCATAGGGGGAAAACCCGACACAAAATCCATGGAAATGTTATCCCACTTCCATTGAGGAATTGGAAAGGGATTCAACAGACCTGTTAGAACTTGGTGTTCAGCTTTGACTTGCTGACACGTCAAATATTTAGACACATCTCTTTTCATTCCTTTCCACCAATAATGCATTTTCAAAACCTGGTACATCTTATTACCTCCAAGATGCATGGTAAATACCGTATTATGAGCTTCAAATAGTAACTTTTTCTTTAGCTCTTTATCATCTGGCACACATAAATTGTTTTGGAAATACAAACTTCCAGCTTATTTTACTGAAAAATCAGTCTTATCACCATCTCTGACCATCTGTACCTGTTTCTGCATATCTTCATCATTTTTCTGAGCACTATAATCATTTTCTTTAAAACAGGCTGCGCTTTTAATTGAGCTAATATAGCTCCATCATATATTATTTTCCATTCATTGCGATACATTAACAAAGCTACCATTGCCTTTCTACTTAAGGTATCTGCTACCACATTAGCTTTTCCGGGGTGGTAATCTATTATGCAGTCATAATCTTTGAACAACTCCAACCACCTCCGTTGTCTCAAATTAAGCTCCTTCTACGTTAACAAATACTTAAGACTTTTATGATCTGTATAAATTCTACATTTTTCACCATATAAGTAGTGTTGCCATATTTTCAAAGCAAACTCTACCGCAGCCCAACTCTAGGTCAGGCGAGTGGGATACCCTGTTCATGTGGCTTCAACTGCCTGGATGCATAAGCCACTACTTTCCCATCTTGCATTAACACACATCCTAAACCAATACTTGAAGCATCATTGCATAAGATGTACTCTTTTCCCAAGGTAGGCTGCGTCAATACTGGTGCTTCAACCAACATTTCTTTCAACTGTTCAAAACTATTCTGACATTTATCTTACCACTCAAACTTTATTCATTTCCTGAGTAATTTAGTGAGTGGCGAAGTTTTATGATAGAGAATCCTTTCACAAATCTTCTATAATATCCTGTTAGGCCCAAGAAACTTCACTTCAAAGAACACAGGCGCTTCCAATTCACCACGCCTTTCCAATCTTAAAGGTGGCTAACTCTTATAGCCTCAGCAGACACAAAATGGCCTAGGAATGAAACTTCCTTTAGCCAAAAATCACATTTTCTAAGCTTAGCATACAACCTTTTCTCTCTCAAAGTCTGTAGAACTATTTTCAAATGTTGCTCATGCTCCCCGCTCATCTCCTCGAATATACTAATATATCATCAATAAAGACCATTTACAACTAATCCAAATAGTGGTCGAAACACTTATCTATCAAATCCATGAATGCTTCCGTGCATGAGTCAAATCTAAATGGCATTACCAAGAACTCATAATGGCCATATCAGTTCTAAATGTTGTTCTCAGATATCAAATCTTTCACTCTTAGCTAATAGTACCCCGTCAGAGGTCCATTCTTGAGAAGACACCCGCTCCTTTTAACTGATCAAAGAGATCTTCAATTCTCGGCAATGGGTATTTGTTTTTCACTGTCACCTTATTGATTTGCCAATAATCAATGCACATCTCTAGGGTGCCATCTTTCTTTTTCACGAACAAAACAGGTGCACCCCAGGGAGAAACACTGGGTTGGATAAACCCTTTATCAAGGAGCTCTCGTAGTTGAATCTTTAGCTCTTTCAACTTAGTTGGAGCCATCCTGTATGGTGCCCTAGAAGTAGGAGTTGTTCCCGGTAAAATCTCAATAGATAAATCAACTTCTATTTCAAGTGGAATACCAGGTAACTCTTCGGGGAACACATCCGGAAAATCTTTCACAACCAAAATATTTTCCAATTCTATTTGAACTATTTTAGAGTCAAGCACCAAAGCCAAAAAGGCCTCACATCCTTTTCTCAGTAATCGTCGGGCTTGCTATTTGCCTTTTTCTATATAGACTGAAACCCCTCAAATTAACATAGCTACGAGAGCCTTACACTTCTCTTGCATCCATGTTACTTTGGATAAGTTTGCTTGATAAAATAATTTTCTAATGTTCATGATTTAAATATAAAAGGTTCAGTTTTTATGACACCGCAAGTGCATGTGCTACATAGTAGTAATTGAATGTAAGTCCAGACATTTCATTGCAGATCGATATGAACATGTATCATTCATTTTAACTATTGTGTTCCCATATTTGGACTCAAAACTCATAGTGAAAGTTTTATCTAAACAAATAGTAGCTCAACCTAGATCTAAATAAAACTTCTTCACTATGAGTTTTGAGTCCAAATAGTATGGAATTTTAGTAGTTGGGGTAGTTGATCTGTAATTCGCTATCAATCTCTGTGGGAATGATACTTGGACTTACATTCAGATTTACTACAAATAGTAACTCAAAACTCATAGTCCAAGTATCCTTAGATCTAATCGTTTGAATATATTCATTTCTCAGGATTTTCGCAAAATTTCTACCACTTAATCAAGTAAACAACCTTCGGGACTATAGGCATCCCCGCTCCTTTTGATTAGATCTTACAACACTGGATTGGAACTTACCTTTAGATTAAGGTGAACTCTCTGATTATTTATATTGTTAAATACAATTCTCCAAATTTCAATTATGAGCGAATGGGGGATTTATCAAAATGAACTTTCAGAGCTCAACAGTTCATCAATGATAGTCGAACATACCCAGAAAAGAATGCTCTCAACTCTCAGGAATCTCTGTCTCTGTGTCACGCAGAGGGCATCCTGGATATCAGAGTAAGATACACTCCCTCAACTGGTATTAGGTACTACCATTGGGAACTTATCCATTCAAAACGATACCGATTAAGTAAGAACCGAACCCAAATTAATTCTCCATAATTGTGCAGAAAGATCAGAATCTTAAATGTAAATCAATCCATCAGAGTCACAATCGATACCAGATTGCATTAAGAAATGGAGATCGATCACGCTAATAACCACCGTAGAATTGCAATAAAACCGAGAAGAAATGAATTTTAAATTCCTTTGTCTAGATTTCATAAATTTTAAGGCGCAATGCTTCGTAAAAATAATATATCTAAAATCCAAATTTCTCTACTGCTCGCACAAAGCCATAGATTCAAAACCAAAAAATAAAAAATTAAAATTAAAAATCTACTATAAATATACACCGAGTTCCTCTTTCTTCCTTTCGGGTAATGAAGACTCGAAACTTACTTTACTCTTCTACAGCCTATCTATTTATACTCGCAAAACACTCGGGGCCAAATCCCCAAAATGCTCCGTGGAAATCCAAAGGAAAAAGCCTGTACCATCAATCCTATGTCACACCTCGTTGATGTCGCGACATGGACTTGTCTTATTGCTTGTGATCGCCGCTTTAATTTCTTTTCTTTAAGTTGAAATCATTTTGTCTTGCGAACCGCTTCTTTGATTAAATGGGGTCGCAACATCGCTTAGGTCGCGACCCCATTTTCTCATCGTTCCTCTGTTGATGTCGCGACTCCAATTACATGTCACGACATCATTGTCTTCCTATTCTTCACCTTCCCGAGCTGCGACATCGCTTTAGGTTGCGCCCACTTTGTCGTTTGTATGATGATTTCATGTGGTCATTTCTCTTTGACTTTGGTCGCAATCATAAGCCGGGTGGTCTTCTCGCTTTCATACCTTCAATTTTATGTCGACCTCTTTTGCTTCCCATTTCTTCGTTGCAACCTCGCTCTACGTTGTAACCAATTTCCTTTTGGTGGCTTCTCCATAGACTCGATCCTGTCGCGACTTCAGAGTGGTGTGGCTACATCATTTCTTTTCAGTTGGTGTCGAGACATCAAAGTGATGTCGCGACATGAATTTTCTTCCCTTGATTATTTCCTTTAGTCTCGACCATGGTTTCTTTGTCGCAACCTCCTTCTTCAAGTCACGACTTCACTTGTTCAAGTTTTCTATTTCTTCTTCGTGAGTCAACTTGATGTCGTGACTTGGAATTTGTCAAGTAATCGAGCATTCGTCGCGACTTAAATTTTCAATATGACTCCTCACTTACTTAGCCAGTTTTCCGATTTTTGCTAAGATTTGAGTTTCACAGATTTTCCTCGCAAAATGAAATTTGAGTTAATTATCCACTTTTCGCAATTAAATCACATTTATCTCAGAACATACTGTAAAAAATGGATTAAAAAATCTAATGAGTTTTTGGACTCATCAAATTCCCCCAAACTTAAATTTTTTTTTGTCCCCAAGCAAAGAAAAGAAAGAATTGTTTGTCCTCAAACAAATAGGCTTAGAAAATTTTTAAGACATTTTTCTGATTCATACCACAGTCTTTCTCATTCCACCTTCTGATATGGAATTAAGAGATACCAGCATCATTTTAAATTTCAGTTTTGATTCAAGAATAAGACATGGTATACTTCTATCACAAATTTCTTGATGAAGTAATGTATTTAAACAGTTTATTCAATAAGTCTTGTTCAGGTGTGTGTGCAGGTCTTCTAACTTTTCATCTCATAGTGTTAAATTTAGTTAATCTTCTGGAAGTTTTCTTTTAGATTATTTGTCAAAGTCCCATAGGCTTGTTTTATATCGATCCCACTAATGTGTAGGTAAATTCAACCTTCAAAATCAATGAGGTCTTCTAGGCTTGTAATGCTGGGCTTAGGTATTTTGGTAGATAATGGAAAAATTTAAGTTGTAAACCACCCAAGCTTCCACCTTTTCTATCCTCGGGCTGGGCTTCTTCCAACTTTCATCCTTTTTCTTCTTGTTCACGACTCTTCTTCAATCTCAGCCTGATTCCATCTTCATGTTGAATTCTTTTAGGAATTCCCCAATTTCCATATGCTCTTTATTCAAAGGCCTTTGTTTATTGAACTCTCTTTTGCTTTTTTGTTTTTCTAGGATCGGGAATAGTGCAATGTTTTGTCTTCTTAGGCTTCTATTACTCTAGAGAACTCGGGCTAACAACTCCTTACAACGCTGGCATTAGGTACTAGGTGTTAAAACACCCCTACGAGCTTAATTGTTCAAGGGAAATAGGCCACAAGACAAAACTTATTCCCTTTTTCACTAGCTTCTGCTTCTTTACTTCTTCACCTCATTCATTGTAAAAATTTGGAAATATTTTTTTTTGGAAAAAGGGCAAAATCGTAATTTCGGTTACAAAATTGTAATTTCGGTTAAAAATCCGAAATTTATTCTCTAGATCTTGGATGATGAAACGGATTACACCATTGAATTCGTCAAGGGAATCTGGGCTACTACGTAAAATTTCGTCGAAATCGGCGACATTGGAATTTACACGCTTTTCTCGAAAGATCGCTGCTCGGTGTCAGGAACGATTTTCAATAAGACGAAATCAAGATAGTAACACGTATCATGCGCCTATAAGTGGCATGAGTAGAGAAATGATGAAAATGGGAGATACGAATGCCAAAACTCTAAAAGCATGTGATACAAATTATTATTTAAATTTTAAAATTAAGACTAAAAGACAAAATAAGAATAGGACTGCCTCCTACCTTTAGTAAAAGGAACCAAACGTGGGGAGAAAAGGGAAAAGGACAAGTGGCTGTTGGAAGTGTGTTTTAGAGTGAGAGAGAGACTTTCTAGAATATCTGCAATCCGACCGTCTGCCAGCCTCGACAAGAAGGAAAGCCGCCACGCAGAGCGGCCACGCTGACACCGGATTTGAGGAGTTTTGACAACTTCGTGAGGTAGCTTCTCCTACTTGGGTTTTACACTTTATTTAAGTGTTTTTCAATGTTTTGCTTTGAGCCTGAGGTCATTTAGGTCGTTTGATCAGTCCTCAAAATTATGGGATCGACTGTGGAAATTTTAGACATTCTCGTCATCCGTGGCTGTTGGGGACTGATTTGGGGTGTTGATATGATAATTTATGGAATAAATTATGCTTTGGTGTGTATAATGCCGGAAATGGCCGTGAAACTCGGGTTCACTAAGTGAACCAATGATTTGTGATTTTCCGGGGAATAGTAACCGAGGGTTTCACTATTCCCTATAGGTAAATAGTATGTTTACAAAATAAATTTTATGAATTACTGTGTTTGGTCGTAGTAATTCAAGCAGAATTGCTCAGGTTTGATCATTAGCCCAAGTAAGTTTAATTTTGATGTAAGGAATGAGAATTTTACATGACATGATTGTGTGAATTGAATGTTTTGTAAATATATGCATGTTTATATATTTACATGTGAATTAGACTGTATTGAAATTGGCATACATGCATTCCATATGCACTGGAACATTCTAGGACTATAGGAGTTAGTGCATGAGATGAGTCTAGAGAAAATGGTTCGGAGGGTCAGTTTCAAAAATGTTAATTATCTGAGGGTAAATTAGCACTAAAAATATCAATCGCTTCCGAGACGCCCAATTGATATACATCGGAGGGTAGTCCACAAATATATCAATCATTTGAGATTTGGTCTAATCGATATATACACATCGAAGTATTGTCCATAAACAAACAAAATAATAATTTCATACGAGGCTTAGGCGAAAAGTAGGGAGTTTCATGGAGGACTCCTACGAGATTTACGGAGTTAGACATTCAAGTAGGATCATGCATTTGCTTGAATGTGTGTTTATTTTAGAACATTGCACTGCACTTAGGTAGAGAGTAGCCCACTTAGGGCTATTCCACTACTGAGCATTAGCTCACCCTGTCGAGGGATATTATTTTATAGGTACAGGGAGCGTGCGAGGGGACGGCTCGCCCTAGAGACTGAGGTTGTGAAGAAAGCCGAGTTGTGGCTTTGATGATTTTATACATGTATTAGAATTCTCTAATTTTGATATATGTGTTGTATAAGAGTAAATTATTAACTCTTAGAACTATTGGACATAGTTGGTATGTTTTACAGATATTGTTATGAGTACTCATTTATGGCCCAAGTGGCCATTTAATTGCATGTGACGATATATTGAACGTTTGGGATAGGTTTATATTGTATCAGATTTGGGTAGAGCTCCCCGCACAAAGGAGAATCTCGCCCGATTTTCTCGAAGTGGCGCCGGTAACCCGACATCCACTTGTATTCGCTGCCGACGGGTAGTCAACGACTTCTGGTTTAGGGGCGTCACAAGCAATGCATGTTTTATGATAGAGGTAAGAGAGGCTATAAAGTGTTTAGCCAAAGTGGTTCGACCGACCGAGGCTAGCCTTTGGGTGCACTTAAGAGTGCATCAGTGAACAAGCCAAAGAGTATGTGCGGGAGGAACTCCTTCCAACCAAACAGAAGGAAGTATTATGAGCCATTAGGAAAGCACACTCAGACTTAGTGCCCTTGATTGAACGACCATCACAGTTGGAGCAAAAGCCACTACCTAGTCACTGAGGTACTTACCTAGGGGAACTTTAACCTTACCAATAATCATATCAGCATTCTTAACTGTAGTGGGAAAAGATAGCTTTTAAGAGTACTTCGAGATCACAAGGATGCTATCTACGGTCTCTAGTCGATTTGAAGGATCCGCCTCCATGTGTATGCATCGATCCTATTAGATAATGCACAAACCTTCTCGTTGAAGCTCGTATGGTTAGATGCATGAGGATTCAATTTATCTCGCATAGCCTGTGGGTAAGCCTGCGACAGTCAAGGTTCCAAAAAAGGAGGAACCATAGTGATAAGGACTGAGAATAATGCATTGCTTCCTTCTCGAACAGTTACAGGGTAGAGAATCAGCATAGACTACCAGAAATTGAATAAGCAACCAAAAAATATAATTTCCCACTTCTGTTTCTATATCAAATGCTAGACCAGTTGGTAGGGCATGAGTATTATTGTTTCTTAGATGAGTATTCAGCCTATAATCAGATCACTATATCATCGAGGACTAAGAGAAAACAACATTCACGTGCCCATATGGTATGTTCGCTTTTAGGCGAATGCCCTTCGGACTGTGTAACTGATGAGTCCTAAACTCATCTATTTTTAATCCATTTTTTTGGCATCATTCTAGAAGTTTATGATTCATTTTAATGCTGAATTATGGAATATTCACCAACTTTTTATTTTGCGAGTTTTGTATGAAAAAAAGAGAATTCAAGTAAGAAAATAGAAAAATTTGCTAATGCAAAGAACTATGTCGCGACATAAGACGAATGTCGCAATGAATTCCAATATAACCAGCAAAAGTATGTCACAACAAGGATCAAGTTGAGCGCAAGCCAGAAATGAAGACTGTCGCGACACAATTTAAGATGGACTGACTAATTTCTATCGTGACAATGGTTTTTTATGTCGCAACACAAAGGGGGAAAGATCTCAGAAGAAGAATATTGCGACATTCCTTTACTTTGTCACGACATTGGATCAAGCAAATGGCATTGAATCTTATCGCAAATATCTTACAATTCTATCGCGGATACAAGAAACGAAGTCATCGGGGATGTACTGGTCGCGATTAAAAGACAACTCTGGTCGCAAATAAAATGCAGGTAAACAATGAAACAATGTGCTCATGACAAAGCTTTATACTGCGATAGAAATTTCAACTAAGGACAAGACCGAGGCAGATTTTATGTCACGACAGAAGAAAACTATATCACGACACAACATTCAGAGTCAGCAATGAAAAATATGTAGACTTTGTTGTGACAGAGAAAACTTGAGGTTGAGGTGAATGTTGTTGCGACAAAGACGACTATTGTCGTGATAGAAAGAGAGGAGAATGGCAAGAAGATTGTTGTGACATAGAAACGGATGTTGCGACATAATAATGAACTGAAAGCAGACATCTCTGTCGTGATAAAGGAAAATTATGTCATGACAATAAAAGCTGCAATTTCTGTGGCGACAGAGAAGTTTTCTGTCGCGACAGAAAATGGAAGATAAGTGAGAGAAGCTAAGGCAAGTTGGTCGCAACAAGGGATTCAATGTTACAACAAAAAGTTCAACTAGAGACAAGGAGTAAAGAAGACTATGTCGCGACATGGAAAGAGTCTGTCATGACATAGAGTTCAGTCTCAACAATACAAGGCAAGACAACACTGTCACAACAAAGAAAAGGTCTGTCGCGACAACAAATCCATGCTACTGGGAGAAACACTGTCGCAACAAAGAAAAGTCTATTACGACATAAATTGAGAATAACAACAGAAAGAATGTCGCAAATCCATTCGTACACAAGAGGCTCAATCAACAATATTTATAAACCTAAATTTCTCCTATCGGCCAGAAAGCAAAGCTAACAGTATAAAGGCTCTAGGGTCGAACACAGGATGGGTTTTCTTTGCAAATGATTTATCGCTAAGCTAAAAATGGTGAATTAAATTTGATTTTCGTGTTTGGTTAAAATGTTGAGGTTTTGGGGGTTCAAAAAACTGAAAATACAAGTTAAAATGTAAAATAGAACTCCTCAAGTGTTGTGTCACCTGGTTTGTGCTCCCATGTCAACAGAGTTCACGGTGGTCTCTTCTCGCATTGGGAGGATGACATAGTCATTTCCGAACCGGATCTTCATTTAAACTTTTAAACCTAAACTAATAATTATCCTTTGAAAAACGCAGATCCACCGGCCAATGCTGTTTCCTTTGGCCATTAAAACGCAAATCACCTTTACTCACTTCAATGGATCATATAAATGATAACTAACAAACATCAATGGATCTAACATTAAGCATCCAATGAGTCCAAAAGATTACCAAGTAATAACCATTCAAGGAGACTAAAAAGGGAGGAAAACCTAATGTTAAAAGGAGAGCATGCATAAAGAGTGACTACCGCGTGAAGATCAGGATCTTCAAGAGCCTCCGTGATTCTCGCACCCAAAGAACCTTCCGCTTCAAGGAGGAAGGCTCTACGCTTCATCCTCCAAGTTGTCATCCTTGGAGGGTGTTTGGCAATCAAGAAAGGGAGAGAAAATGAGAGAAAATTGAGAGAAAGGAGAAGCCGCTGAGAGCGGCTCGTCACTTTATTGATCAGTTGATCGGGATATAAAGTCTGCCAGACCGAGGCTTATATAGGTGCTCAGTGTAAGGGAAATTACAAAACAAACCAAAACAAAAGCTATTACAAGGGTTAAAATAGGAAGAAACAAAAAATTTTAGCAAAAACAAAAAATGCGTGAAATGCAAGAAAACAGGGGTCAGAGGATGAACAGCGGAGCTGTGGGAATGCTGTCGCAGTCGCAATTCTCAGAATCGCGAAAATTCGCAAAGCATAAATTTTTGCAGCCTACCACCATACTAATTTCCTTTGCATTTTCCCTCGCTTCTTCTTTCCTTCGTCTCGATTCAATGCTGAGTTTAACTCTAATTTTTCGTGCTTGGATCGACTTAACAATTTTGGCACGGCTAGCTCGCAAAAACTGAAAAATTTGCCACAAAATGCGATAAGTAGAATAGTAGGGACCTTAATGTGCCAATCTAGCATTTGAATGATAAGACACAAAAGCACTGAAACCCAGGTAATAAATAGGGTTCAAAATAGCACTTTTTGGGCACTAATCACACCCCCCAACCTACACATTGCTAGTCCCTTATCAATGAAAGAAAGAAAGAAAGAGAGAGAGAGCATACTAAACAAAATCAAAATTATGTTTACAAAAATGCTATTTCAAAAAGGTTGTGAATGAGTAATGCCTAACCCTAAGTAAGAATCATCAAACTCAAATTTCAATAAATCCATCTCGAGAGAATGAATGCCATACAAATCGGGTATCAAAAGAGCCGGTTAAATCAACTGATCATCAAAACCATAATGTCGATCAGTTTCACAATAAATGCGAACTTGGCCTCCCCAAACTTTCGCTACCGTCGCCACCATAGGACATCATTAACCAACCCAAATAGATCGTGACCCACCTATTCCATAACTTTCGTAAGTAGGAAAACAACGTCGAGAATCGAATCACTGTGTCATGTGATCCACGATGACTCCCAACCAATTCGCTGGGCTTAGGCATCAACATAAGGGCCTTTCAGATCACAGAACTTCAGCCACCCCGAATTCAATATTCAAAACCCAGCACCTGGCTAACTCGCTAAACCCGCCCCATTCAACGTAGAAGATGATTGTGCCTAGTAGCTCCTAAACTGCTTGGCTTAGCACTAAATAGTGTTGCTTTCGCCATAAACCCTCAGATCGATCCAGTTTCATGGGCAAAGTTTAAGTAATTGCTTTTATTTTTCTTTCTTTCTCTTTCTTTTCTTTCTTTCTTTTCCTTTCTTTTTCTTTTTTCTATACGAAGACATATCAGCCTTCTTTTCCATAGGGTCTCAAACTGTTTAAAGGAAGTAATGACACTATAGGTTGTGCAAAGTAAAGGAGGTAGGCAGCTTTTCTTATCATAAACCTAATGTGGTATAGTGGTTAGCCAAAGGTGGAAGAAAAATGGTCGTAGAAAGCAACAAGAGTCTAACTGATCATCCACTTAACTAGGCATGGCATCACTCTAACATCAATAGAATCGACAAAGGTTTCAATTCAACTGTTAGGTAAACTATAAAAAGTGGTGCACTTTAGAAATTTGTCAGAAAGTATAACAATTTTCACAAAAGGAAAACCAAAGGAGCTACTGAAATACAAGAAAATGGGCTTGCCTAAAATAAAATAAAACATAATGTCACTTCCTTCACTAACTTTCCCCAACCAAATGTCACATTATCCAATGGGCTCCTGGATTGGAAAGTTAGAGAAGGAAGTGTTACTCCTTTGATGAGATATGTGCTCATTGCTAGAGGAGACTCTAGAAGTTTCCATCAATGACTATTCAATCTTCCATTTGAGTCATATAAACAAGGTTTAGGAGTAAAGAAAATAGAGAAAAAGTGATTTGTAGCTTGAGAATTTTAAATTACATGATTCTATATGAATTCTAAAAGTGTTCTTTCTGGCTATATTTAGATTCTACACTCTGTAAGCTTCCAACTAGTATCAAAAACTACTCAAAAGGAGCTCTGATGAAAAGATATGATGAAAACAAAATGGGGCTATAGTGGTGAGTAAGTTATAGGGGAATTACAACTGCTGACTCTCCAGAAAGTCAGCAAATTTAAAATCTCGGTGAAATGTAACTGTATGCATTTTTTTTTTTTTCAATTTAAATTTAATTTTTTTATATTATTTATACGAGACAAAAAAATTAATTTTTTTATATATAAATATATATATATATATATATATATATATATATATATATATATATATATATATATATATATAAGAATATTATGAATAAAAATATTAAGATATATCATATAGATGTATATTGATGTTTCGCACTAAAAACAAACCCAATATATGAGGGAAAACACTATTATGAAGGTTAAATTCTCAGAATGCAATTTCAGCTAACGATGAGTGCCTAAAACACTCATATTATACCTCCGCCACTTCCACATTTTCCCCGTTTATTAGAGAATTATAGCTTAGTGGGACTGAATAATTATTTGATGTCCTACAGAACAGGTATATTTGGGGCTTAAAAGAAAGTAAAGAATGGAAGGCTGGAGCAAATGGAACACAGAATTCAGTCACGTCGATGTCCTCACGTCAGCGACGTCCCCATCATGCATACCCCACATCATGCCCACGCAATAACAATTGCAAAAGTCAATAAGCCCTAACGCCAGCGACGTTCGACGCCGCGAGTGATTTGCCGTTGACGCTGCGACGCGTTTTCCACGCCGCGACGTCAGATCTCGCACCCAGCTAACGTCAAAGCACGTAATGGATCTCGTAAAAGGAGAGAGCGGGAAGCGCATTTAACGGCGCACTCAATTCGCAGGTGAGTGACACAGACTTCGAGAAGGTCGGACGACCGCCTTTCATTATTGGGATATTTCATAGAGGCAAGATGTTTCTACTACTTCAAACATTTTCTTCTTTCATTCATGATGTTCAGATTCATTTCTAGGGTTGGTATCGAACTCGTATTGGTATAAGTTCGTGGATTGAAGTTTGAAACTTATTATTCGGGCTATTTCTCACATATAATCATTTGCGCTCATGATTTGTGATAATCGAAGTTATGTCCGCCAACATTGGCAGAATTACACTGATCCGTAAAGATCGAGAGATGAGGGTATCTCAGGATCCGGTAGAGTAGACTTCAGCTTGTTTTGGTAAATAGAGATATCTCAACCCGAAGGTGGCAATTAAAGCTGTGACATTAATGTATTTAACATCGAGGTCATGGGATAGGTAGAGATAGATACTCCATTCTTCTGTTTCCACAGAGAAGTGATATACCCTCGAGGAGCCACTTCAGAGAAAAGTGATCACCTCATTGACATATTAAATATACCGAATAATAACATATTTAGAAGATTAATCCATTGAACATATAGGATATAACTCTAGGCTTCAAAACCAATACTTTAATCGAATTGTTAGTTTAGGTAATCTTATATATTTGAATTCCTCCTTGGGACATCTTCTATATATTATCTAAAGCAACCTTCAGAATATCATCTGTCCTGTGGATCGATATCCGTACTACGAGTACACTATACTGTTTAATACTGCAAGACTTATATAAAGGATATTTTATACACCGCGCTTCCGCCCAATAACTACAACCCGCGCAGTACCTCTCTGTGCCTGCGAATCTCGTGAGTTCACAAATTTCAAGTAGTTGGGTAAATCTTGTGCTTTTCCCTAGATTCCCTCCACTGATCAAAACTGATAAAAACTGAAAATAAAACACAAAATTAAGAAAATTTATATACAGTGAAAATTAATCTAAAACAAAGATTAATCAAAATTAGAGGACATCTAAAAGAAAAGAGAACAATCACTATGAAATGTGTATCAAAATAAAATAAGACAAGACAAGTGAAAATGTGTGTTGGACTGAAAGACCCCAAAACTCCGCCCTCGCTTCCTCGAGGTCATTGAACCCGTGGAGCTCGCAGGTAAATGCCGAGGTCTCGCATGCCCAATCCGAATCACGATTCGAACCATCCATCAGTGTCAGCACGTATGTTTCATTGTTTTCGGAGTGTAGTGGCAAAATCTCAGACAGTACGTACTAACTTAAAGCATTGCACAGCAGTTGATGGACTCGGGTATGAGCTTTGGGAGGTGTGTGCCGCAGTTTTGATTGGGCTGCAAAAAAAGGCAAGATGTACACCGGGCAAAGGGCTATATTTGGGACGGGCAAAGGCACCATGATACAACCATGGGATTGCGAATGATACTCCAGGGTCCTTCTCCCACCGTTTCTACCACTCGCTTTCCCCTACCAATGGGAGGTTGCTTCTTCTTTCCATGGCCAAAAAAGCACTGATCTATTCGGGGCATCCCGATAATTCCTCAGAGCTCTTCCTGCTGATTCCAATTTCAATTCCTCCCACAATAGCTGAGCTCATTTCACCAAAAACTGTTCTCACCAAGCACTCTTCCTCCGCATTATCCCCTCTCTGATGCAGTTCATCACAGATGTCAAATCTCCGATCACCTTCTAAACCATCCAGAATTTCGTTTGTGGAATCACCGTTAATTTCATTAAATTCGACATTCACTACCGCTCCTTGAAATTATTCATTAGTTTCTCTCAAGTTCAAGTGTTAGAATAGTTTCAACTTGAGAAATTAATCAAAGTGGCTGTAATAATGAGAGCCGAGGTAATATGGAGAAACAGAGGCAGCAAGTCGAGGGAACACTATAGACGTGCACTAATCCATCGGGTCTCTGAGCACCCCCATATAGACCTATTCGGCCTGATTTCTCCCATAGTTGCCGGGATTTTTGCCATGCCAGGTTTCATAAATTCCTCTGTCATGTATGCTCTAGGTTACCCCGCCACATACGACCGACTGGCCCTCATATTCATCAAGCTCCAAAATCTTGCAACCTTGATTAAGAAACTTTATCCCACCAGCCACGGTCCTCACAAAAACAAAGCAACACCAAACAAGAAAAACAACTCTACCAAAAAGGGAAGTTAGTTAAAAACAAATAATAATGAAACAAAATTAAATATTAATTTAAAACACTAAAAAGATATATATACAAGAAATTTGTTACCATAACTTGTGATGAGGATCAAGTGGTTCAACAGTTATCATTCAAGCACTTAGGTGATCATCCTCAGAATGCATTAATGATTTGGTACACAAAGAGGGTATTAATCGTCAACAATATTTATAAACCTAAATTCTTCCATCGTTAGGTAAAGCACAGATAGTGCTCGTGGTCAACACAGGATGGCTTTGCACAAATGATTTATCATAAGCCTAAAATGGTGAATTAAATTGAGATTTTTCAGTTCAAAGTTAAAAACAAAGAGGTTTCTAATAAACCCAAAATAAAATGCTATAAATAGAACCTGTAAGGTACACACTGGTTGAGTTCTAAGGTGTCAATGAGAGTTCCTAGGTCCTTTCTCGCCGGGGAAGAGCATATATAGTCATTTCAATAAATTTATTTAGCTGAAAACTTAACTCCTTAATAAATTACTTCAAAACCAGACATCCATCGCCATCAAGGTTTCGCCAGTCAAACGCAAAATCAATTTTCTTACTCACCTCCCAATGGATCATAAATGATAATCAATAAAAGATCAATGATCAACATTAAGCATCCAATGATTCAAAGATTATTAATAATATCATTCAAGGAGACTAAAGGGAGGAAACCTAATGTTAAAAGGAGAGTTACGACTACAGCTGACTAATTCGCGTGAAGAATAGGATTCCAAAGAGCCTCCAGATCTCCAGAGACCTTAAGAATTCTCTCCGTCTGCTGAGAGGGTTTAGTTGGTCATCCTCCGCCACACAACTGATGGTGTCTTCAATCAAACAGAAATGAGAGAAAAGGAGAAAAAGGAGAGCTAAGCGGAGAGCCAGCTCTCCACTACTTTATTGATTGCTAATGGATATAAAGCTCAGGCACCGAGGCTTATATAGGTGCTCAGCAGGGCGGGAAATTACAAAACAAACCAAACAAAATATACATAAGGGTGAAAAGGAAGAAACAAAATTCGGTAAAACAACAAATATAGAAACGCAGAGAATTGTGGGTCAGAGATGAACAAAGGAGTCGTGAGAATAAAGTACACAAGAAGTTGCAATTTCAACCTCATGAATTTTACAGTTGCGAATTTTTGGCAACATTAAATTCAGTAAATGAATTCCTTGCATTTTCTCGCTTCTTCCTTCTTCTAGTCTCCGATCCTAATGCTGATTTGATCTTAATCTTTTCTTGCTCTTGGATCGACTTCAACAACCTTGCGCCCAATAGTCACAAAACTCAGTGGCACCATATACAAAAATGCGATAGTATGACATAAGAGGACCTTAGAGCTGTGTATTCAGAATGATTAGAATGATTAGCAAAAGTACTCAAAACCAGAGCAATGGGTGGTTCAGCAAAGACTTTTAGGCACTAATCAAAGAATATAGTAAAGAATGCAAACAAAGTTTGAAGAGTTGAAGGAAATAAATTTTCGTCATAAATAAAGAGCAACCATGTTATGGATAAAATTATACAACAGATCAATATGGGAATTGGCGTCAAAGTAGATGAAATCAAATTATGCGTTTGATAGACCTCAAAGAAATAGTATGAAAATATGTCATGATAGGAAACTCAAGAGCATAAGCAAAGAGGCATATAAATGAAAGAACCATAATGAGAGGTAGAAACTTTAGTTTGAGAACAGAGAGACCATTTTGGGTGAACTTGAACTAGCTAATCTGTTTCGGCATAGGGTTCATCATTAAAGTTTAAAAGAAGATCTAGGTACCGTGTAGAGTTTCACAACCAGACTTCTGGATACAAGGTCTTTGATTATTTCTTTACTTTTACCTTTATTTTTATAGATTTAGCTGACGTAGTTTTTAAGAGAAGTTCAAGTTAATTTCTAGATTTGAGTAATGAACTCCATGTGTGCCTTAGAGCCTGAACACTGCAAAACTCTTCTCTCACTACCGCTTTTCTTTTTAAAGGATTGGCAAAGCCTTATGAGCCATTTGATTTAATACATGTCAGTAATTCAAAGTGATTTTTCTTACTATTAGTCTGATTAGAAACCGCCTTAAAGTGTCTGAGCCTCTGTAGAAGAGTCGAAGCGGTAGATTGCTATTTTCATAAAGTAAAGAACTATTAGTTAGGAATTTTAATTTATTTGATCGGGTATTATTTTTTAACTTAATCGTTCCAAGTACTAGTAAATTGTACCCAAACAACATACTCAGATCTTGCTTTGATTTCGTGAGGGCCTTTATTTGACACAGAGATGGAGAATCCAAGGGTAAGGAGTGGGCTTGTGGGTATGGTAGACTAATACTTGAACCAATGAACTTGAAAAGATTATCAAATAGATCACTAACTATACTCAAATAATCTATAGATAGTCTGATCGGCATCACTTTAACTCGCCTGAGTTTCCTTCATGAAAGGATTCTCGATCCCGTGTTAGCAAAGATTCAATCATAGAGATGGAGAATTCTCATTAGTAGTATTAGAAGTATGAGGTCCACGTTAACTGGAGACACATAAATATCCGTTTAAGGGGGCAGAATTTTTAGTTCTAAGTTTTGGGTGAACACTAAAATGAAAAATACCTGATCTTAGGAAAAGAGAGGAGGTGATTATATCTTACAGACCGATTAGATTCATTTAGCCAGTTAACACACCCCACTTAGGAAAAGTAAGGAAGATGAGAAAATACAAATTATACCACAATGCATCTTTGACAAACAACTTTCAACTTATGGCTTAGCTAAGATTCAAATGACATGCAGAATCAATTATTCATGGTCTATTTCCAGTTGTTGTCTCTGATCAAGAATCAAGTATACAACAACCACTCTTATTAATTTTTTTATGATATTTGTGAATGATTTAGTATTATTTTATTAGTTCTCTACCATTTTAACAATGGAGTTCAATAGGTGACTTTAGGTACTGGGGTATATTCTTTGATTTATCATCATTCCTTAGTGGGGAACAAAGAACCTGATTAAAATCCACTTTAGGTAGATATCGTGATGTACTCAGGCACTTTGCAAAGATTCGCATCAAACATACTTTAACAGAGATCCATTTATGGGACAAACGAGATTTATCATAAATCGTCAACATGTTACTGATCACAGATTAGATAATAGTCCTTGGTAACATGGTACTTGTAATGAATATATAATCCGTCCAACAACAAGTTTTTAGCGTCGTCAGACTTTACTGGTCTTTGGTAGTTGTGTCGGAAAAATTGGTCAATAATAATGCACCGAAAGCACGCTTCAACGCTGACGATGGCTATATTCTCAACATAACAGAAAATAATTGAGGTATTCATGGATGATTTATGCTAGGAAGTCCTTGACAATTAGTCTTGAGAATCTAAGATAGGCATCATAAAATGTGGGAGAAACTAACCTTGTGCGAACTAGAAAAGCGTTTACTTCATGTAGTAAAGGAAGGTATTGTATCGCACTTGATTCAAGAAAATCTAGGTAGATAAAGCCAAGATCGACAATAGAGAATACTATAACATCTATTAGTGAATAAGAGCTTAGGTCATGTTAGATTCAGCGTAATATTCTATTACAAAGGATTTTTCAAAATAGCCACGCCTATATCAAATTTGCTTATCTACGCACCTTTGAGTTTTAAGGACTGTAAGGGTCCTGAAAAGCGTTTGAGCCAGAGAAATTGGCACAACACCACAGTAGGCCTGACTAATATAATCTCCTTTTAATCAATGTATAATAACTGCTAATAAGGGCAAATACCGAATAAAAAGAGAAAGAATATTTCCAAAGTTATCTATTATGCGTTTGATGCTTGAAAATATAAAACTTAATTATGTCAAATTTAAAAAAGAATTTTATGCCATTTATTTGTGCCTTGACAAGTTCGACCGTATCTGTTGGATTAGAGAACATGGTAATAGTGCATGCCAATTCATTCAAACACATAGCACCGATGACGGTAGTTGATGCAAATCGAGATCTATGAAGGTGGTAAAGTATTACTACAGGAGTTTGACCTATAAATTAAAGATAACAAAGGGACTGAAAATCTAGAAGGCCAACCATCTTACAATGAGATTGAAGGGTCAAGTAAAGAAATTTATCAATCTATGATTGAAGGAACAACTTCAAGTGATTAAGATAAAGAGCTGACTGGTTCATAGATTTTAGGAACTACTTAGTGGTATAAGAGTGTCTTCACCAGAGTTTAGTTATCGCTAGAAGAAGAGATTTTTCGCATACCAGCTATATTTACTACCGGGAGGAGTTTCCATTCATAGGCATCATACTAATCAGTGATATGAGATGTGTCCCAGAGGAGGAAATGGAAAGTATACCAAATCACTGGTCATGACTTCAGTGGGGCACTTGGGGGAAGAGAACAAACTCGGTAAAGGTACTTCAACTGATTCTGATTGACCTACCTTATTCAAGGATGTCACTAGCTTTGAAGCTCATTTGTGACAAATGCAAAGAATGGGGAGCATATCAAACGAGATGAGGCTCTACTCTCTTCAAACTATTTTAGAGTTAGAGTCGTTTGATATCTGGGGATGATTTGGGCAAAGTAATTCTATCATTCAGAGAATCTATACATTCTCTTGGCCGTAGAATTATAGTTTCAATGGGTGAGGCCATACTCTACCCGAACTAATGATGCGGAGGCAGCGTTTCGAACATATATTCACCCAATCTAACCCACAGAAGATTGCACGAGAACACATTTCTAGGTGGCACAACCGGTTTACGCGATGTTAAGAAAAATATGGTAACGGTGATCGACGCGACTCTGCATACCACCAAAGTGATCAATGGCTGCTGCATGTCAAAAACAGAGAAATCAAATATATCTGAGGAAAATGCTTAATAAATAAAGAAAGATTCGCTAAGATAGACGATTTATTCTCTCGCCTATAGACATTCAAGATGACCTTTGAAATGTCGCCACCATCTAAGCTTTGTGTTTGGAAAAAGCCGGCCACTTGGTCGTGAATTAGAACACAGAGTGACACTGGCAATCAGGCAATCAACACATAGTAGAGATAGCCACTAAATGAGATACCGCAATCTCAGTTGAATTCTGTGAAATTTCACAATGAGTTGCATGAAAAAGCCATGATTAGGTACAAAAAGCACGGTGCCCGGCACGATACAGCATATTGTAAGGAAAGAGTTTGAGTCGTCACTGAGTCCTTTATTTGACCTCAGACTAAGCTCTTCCAGAAATTAAGGTTATGTATCGCACCATTCATCATGGACTGTGTTTTTCCCAGTACAGAGGGGTGTAAATTATAACCCAGAGAAAGAGAGCTTTAAATTAATTATACAACGCATTTAAAGTCGCTACTTTTGAGATTTTCAAAAGCGTTGTGCCATCAACTGCGTACAACAAATAGTGTCAGAAGGAGTCTGAGTCTCAAGAATGATTGAGATTCAGGAAGTTTGAGGCAATAAATATTAAACAAAGCACCGGGAGGCAACCATGATTTTCAAGTTTTTTTTCATTCATTAGTAGCTTAAATATGGGACAGAGGGGATGAAAATTTTCAGATTGTAATTCAGGTAAGGTTCTATTCTGAGGCTCTAAGATCAAGTACAGTAGAGTAGCTCTGAATTTACTCCTTGATCGACAAGGATCTAACCTATGGAGCATGTTTAACTTAGAAATGAAAGACAAAAGTTGAGGAATTTCTTCCATGAATGTTGATCCTCAAGGCCGATGTTATGGGAAAATGTAAATCTTAGTTTCTCTCAGAATATCGGCTGCGAAACTAGTTTTCGAGCGCCTAATGTTGAAGTCATTCATGAACATTTTTATCTATTTACCGCAACAAGACTCATTAACGGTGAAATATGTTCAACCAAACCATAAAGTCATGCATTCTAAGAAAGAAGAATATTTTGGTGAAGCGTATGAATGAGTTGTTAATGAGATAACAATAAGTGTCGCAAAGAAGTTATGTGTTATGGTATTAGTCCCATACGGAAGCTGCAAAGACGCCAAAACGTGAGACTGTGCCGCGCAAAGAAACTCCACAAAACGGTTTACTTAGCTATCGCGTAACATAAAACCCGTGAAGCAAACCAGAAATGAAGAAGAAGAAGACTTCATGTCACATCTGATCGCGGACATCGATACATATTGCATAAAATATAAAAACAAAGAGCCACGCTACTGTACGGATAAGAGAAGGGCTTACATCCACCGAATGATCGTTTGTCGCACATCGCAGAATATGGAAGAAATTTGATAGAGGTCACACAGGAGAACTACCAGGGGTTATGACAGCTCGGCGGAGACGGTCGTATAACTCGCTGTCATTTCGCGACAAGAGGATTGAAGCATCAGAACGACCGTTGAAACCCGCGGCGGCACGACTCAATGTCAGCGATGGGCGGATTACGCTCGGGACATCGAACCATCAAGAAGACTGCAGTCATGTCGGCTGTCGCAGCCAAGACGTTGTCAGCGACACCAGAGTAATCGCGGAAGCTTGTAAGTTCTGCCGATGTCACGCCAAAGAATGACGCCGGCCACCAAAAAGCAACCAATTGAAGCCCCAGAGAACTAAGTCGGCGTCGCGACATGAGATCGAGGTCGCGCGGGATAATTAGGAACGACTCAGTTCAAAGTCAGATCCGGTAAAGTGATGTCGCGACAAGATCGATGTCGCGGCATCGTGAAATCCATCGGCGAAAGCCGCAGGCAGGCGTCAGAACCGCTACGGCTGAAGAGATTGAGGCTCTGACATCATGAACGCGTTCAATAAAAGCATAGACTGAGCTGGCGTTTATATATCAGCGCACATCGTAGAACCCTATTGAAGCCTCGTAAAGGCATAAAGTGATGCCGGACAGGATCGGTTTTACATCGTAATATGTTATCAGCTGGCGTCAACGCAGCTGATGTCAGAGCAAGAGACTGATGTCGCCATATCCGGAGCAACCATTTGGGCCATGAAAGATTGCGCTGAGCGTCATACGATAAGAGATCGAGGCCTACATCATGAAACGCATCAAACAGCGTCAGATTTAGTTGATGTCGCGACGGTAAAGGATCGGCAGTCGCGAAGATGAACACCGAAGTCACAAGGGACATCGGCGGTCGCGACTTAATAAGAATCACACCACCTAAAATCCATTACAACTAATGCCGGATTAAATTTAAAACTGAAGAACTTATAAACACGCCAGCCTACCCAGCAGAACTGTTCATGATACATCAGAGGAACTGTGGAACAAGGCTCATCTTCTTTATTTTCTTTTAGTTTTCTTTTTTTTTTCTTTTTCTTCAATGCTGATAGTTAGAGATTAGATTAGATTTTATTTCTTATTTTTCGTTTTATTTTCTGATCTATGTTGTCATTTCGGTGTTTAACGTAATTCTATTCTTTCAAATTACTACTCGGAATGTTCAAGCTCAATACACTTCACCCAAATTCGTTAATTGGTGCGATTCTAAGATTCAGAGGAATGCCGTGAGCGTGTAATTCGCAAGAATCGAGAATCCAAAATTCTTCCATTAAGTGAATGCTATAGTCGAAAATTATCTTTCGAGTCGCTTTCTGGTACTTCTTAAATTTCAATTATGATCTACTCGTGTCGGGGTTTACTGTTGATCCAATATCGGGCCATACCCATGAAGGAGATTTGTCTCATTTAAGCTCGATTTCACTGAAGGTACTCTCTCAGGTGAATGCAGAAGGCATTTCTAAGAGTTATGAACAATCGCCAAGGTATATTAACTCGCTATTTTAGATCTAATGAGCTTGCAAGTTTATTTCGATAAATCTCTTCTCACTCTGGAAATCAAGAAAGATTGAAAATGAGTTATCACCTGCATGTGAGAAGTTCACCTTTACACCATTAGTGAGGCCAATTCCGTGTTAGCCGAGATCTAATCGTTGTTGAGAGGGTGATCGGCTCCTAATTTCGCAAGAGCATCCCGAAGTTATCCTTGCTCAACGATAACTTAGAGCTATATAACATGTACCATAAAATGGGTATGAAAAGACATTGCAAAAGAAAAATAATTCGATAAGGAACTTTAAGAGTTATCTCATTCCTCACAAAGAACATCAGAAAAAATTAGATAAATGAAATGTGGAGTGTGGATCCAAGCCTTGATCATGCTTAAAACTGGATGATTTTTAAATCAAGATTCAATAAGAAGTTTTATCAAGATTAACTATGTGAACTGGTACTCACTATAGCAAAGATACTTGATGCGTTCTCCAAAGATAATCATTCAGCAATTGTCTTTTAATCATCTTTATCTCTTATCTTGTATCCAAATTTCATCTGGTCACATTGCATTTTAATTGCAGATAATTTCAAATTTCGTTTCTCGGATCCTAATAGTCACTTTATGGTCCAAATAGTAATGGTTGAGTAGCTGTAGAAGTTAGATTAAAATTCTTTAGATCTGTGGGATCGAGATTCTGACGAGATCCATTTTATTACTTGTCTAATTGCACTTGCAAAGATATCAAAAGAAACAATGAAATGATGACCTTAGAGATTTTGGTCTCAAACAGGTTTTATGTGGCAAGCTGTAGATTAGATAATAACCCGTAATTGTGGTAAATTCAAATTTAGATACGGGTTTCGTCCGAGTCACTGGTTTTATAAGGGCCACGCCGGATCAGAATTGAGTAGATCAATATTCGATGAAAGAAGGAAATACTTAATTTGAGATTGTGAAAAAGAACAAAATAGTTTTCGTTGGTCTATTTTGGACATTGTCCACAACAAACCATATTGAATATATTTGTCGCTTTGACTAATCCTATTAATGGGAGTGTGTTTTGCTTTTAAAAACTTGGCGTATAGGAAGCAAGTAAATTGATCCGATCCCAAATTATTTTAGAGACTAGAGTCACTTTACTTGAGAAGATGTATGAGTTGCAAACACTGCCACCAGCGCATAGATTAGATTTGAAACTGAAAGGCAGAGAGCAAAGAGCGCCACATCTCTCTGAACTCACTGAGCACAGAGGAATACTTCATCATCCAGATTCATGATCTTTCATCATCTAAACTATGCTATAATAACTTTGAATCTAAAACTGAAGATTACTCACATGCAGTAACAAATATCGCTTTACTCGGTCATCCTGATATCCAATGACACTGAAGATTTTCAGATGGCGAATACGCTTGTCTGTGGCGTGTATAATATCAACAACAAGGTGGTGAGACCGTATATCAAGTTACACCATTCCCATTCTCAGATACAATAAAGTTCATACGGTACTCTAACTTTTACCATATGGTTCTCGCCACGATATTCTGATATAGTACTGGAGAGGCCTATTCAAAGGCATTCCTTCCCCCATCACTCAGCTCCAAAAGGAGGGAGGGAAATCATTGTTCACAGGGGGAAGATGAGATTTATATGGTCAAAAGATTCAAACGGGTTATTAGAAGATGCCTCATGCAATGGATAGGATCCGTGACTAGATGGACATCAGATATCATGCCTTGAATGATATATCAAGGACTAATAATGTCATGTCAGGAGCATTCAAGCGAAAAAGGCCGAAGAGGACAGGAGTCAGATAGAGGACCTGCAATGCAATATGAAAACTCCTTCGAAGGCAAAGGAGCAGCAGAGGAAAGGGGGACTGAGTCACAGATAAGACAGAATGCTAGTGAAGCAGTTGGGATGCTATTACGATCGAATGGACAAACAAGAGAGGAGGTCAGACATCAGCCCATGAAGTAGAGGCGGAAAGAGAAAGCACAAGGAAAGGGCCGAGTCGTTGAAGAACAATTCTATGATGCTAAGAGGTTGGTGTATCCGCAGGAGCTGAGCTTACTATTTAACCCAACCAACTCCACAAGATACATCACCCAAAGACTGACAACCATGAGAATTTCTATACGGTGGAGGGCTTCGGGCGTCAGCAGGGATGGTAACCCTCAACAAGGGTATCAACAAATCACCAAGGTCTAAAGCAGCACAGTAAGAAATGGAGCACAACGAATATCGGGTCGAGGAGGGCCTAATCTTTTCGGGGTTAACAGATGCCGATTTATGGAGAATAAAGTCATTGAACTCCAGCAGAACAAAGCAAGAGTCGGAAGTGAATCGCTACTACACCTCAAATTTTTCGGGACACCACTGACCCTCTAAGAACTCCGGAGACACAAGTAGGGCACCGGTCTCTAACCCCGCAGCCAGAGGGAAAGATACCTTCCCCAAGTGACACAAAAGAAACTAAAGGATCCATGGTCGGCAACAACAGGGAGGAAGGAAATAGAAAAGATGAAAGAAAAAGACAAAGAACAAAGAAGAGCACTTTGAAGGGAAGAGGAAATGGAGAAAGAAAAGAAGGAGTAGTGGTGATAACATCCAGGATCTAGACTATAGCCCCATTTCCACAGAGACTAAATCAAAGATGGGAGATAGCTTTGCAAGGTTTTTTGAAGACTTCTGTGGTTTTAGATCGTATGCCTTTAACAAGAATTCAGATGCTACTCTATGTACTCAAGGACATATCGGCAAAGAAAAAGAAAAATAGTGAGAGGAAGGAATAGTGAATCTCAATTTATCAGTAGCAAGACCACGTAAAGAACTACACAAGAAAGATGAAAGAATCTGTGAGCTTCATCGATTCCTTTGTATTGTTTGAGGAATTAACTTGGAAGCCTCTCGTGACCAGAGCTAGTAATTAATTTGATGCCTCTTTCGCTGCAAACGAAGTTTGGGGAGGTTATTCCCACCAATCGCTACTCTTCAAATGGCATGGGATTTATGGTGAAACCCGAAGGAGTCTTAGAAGATGTCATTGAATGCGTGGGAAATCTCTGGTTTTCTGTAGATTTCGCCATCATTCTCGAGCTACAGAAGATCATAAGTACTCCTCGCTACCTGGAAGACCATTCCTAGCTACCGGAGCGCCCGAGAATGCATACATGCAAAAAGGAGTTCCACTCAGGGTCGGGAGTAATAGTCACATTTTAATTTGACTGGGTGCATGGAAAATATGTATAGAGGCGAAAGCGTAATGGTGTGATTATCATACTTCCAACCCTCATGTTAACAATAGAATGTATGATCAAGTTATCAATGAAAAGAGATGAATTCTGGGTGACGATGTCGTCCTCAATTTCCATACAAAGAAGCTCATTCTTTGTGGAAACTAAGGATGAGCCGAAGCAAACAGAAGACAATTGGGAAAATATCGAGAGAGGGAGGTCTACTCAGAACCAGCATGACTAGTTTGCAGAGTTGCCACGTCATTTGTGCAGCGCCTACTTAGAATTACCAGAAAAACCTGATCATTTCCAAACAGACTATGATCGAGACAAAGATTTGCTTTAAAATATTAAGGAAGCATATGGACCGCTTGTTATTATCCATCATGACGTATATCAAAATTCCATCAATTTGTATGGCTAAGATTCTCGCTGTAGAGACTTCAAAAACCATCTCAGAGAACACCAAAGGAGACTGATCCAAAGTGACGCGAAGTAGTCAAAAAGGAGGAACTCAAATTATTAATAGTTTTATCTATGCTATTTCGTGCATAGAATCGTGGGTGAGCCCAAAGACATGTGGTTCCAAAGAAAGGATGGTTGCATCGATTTAACGAAAAATGACCTATTCAACAGAATGAAAGGATGTGGATGTAGGTATGTAATGCGATTACAGTGAAGTAACGCAGTCCGTAAAAGATCATTTTCTCGCCTTTCATCGACCGACAAGTTGATAAAAGAAGGTACACCTTTACTTTTTAGTTTTCCGATGGGTACTCAGATGCGAAGCCAATCGACAAGGCACGACCGAGGATCGAAGAGAAGACCATATCTGCATGCCCTTGGTACTTAAGTTCAGCCACGTCGTGTCGTACTTCCAAACAATCGGAGGTAAGATACAGTTCATCTTCGTGAACTGAGTTGAATAAACATGGAATTTCGGATGATTCCTCCAAAGGGATCCAAACTCCGATTCAATGTCACCAACTCGTCAAGACTCAAAGATGCCAAGACAAGCGCCTAGCAATCGAATCGGGAAAATGTCATTTGATGCGAGATGTATGTATTGTCTTCGGGTGAGAAATTTCGCGATCGACTGAAGTAGACCAACCATAATCATTATCAGCAAACTCTTTGACCACCTACCGAAGCAGGGCAGTTTTTTGATATGTCGGATTTGCTGTGATCTACTCAAATACTTTTAAAAACAAATACCACTATGTGACATCGGAAAAAGACAAGGTCTAATTTTAGATGACTTGGTGATAAGTTGAAGAAATCAAGATCAAATCGTTCAAGTAATCAGATCAGGCCGAAATTGCACGGATCGTGGATTCAAATAACGTTATGGATGCCAAAGGATTTTGATGGAGTCATTCCTAGTAAAGAAAAGAGAAAGTATTCAAGGCCATATACTATGCCAGTAAGACCTTCAATGAAGCATAAGAAAATTCACTCAACAACCTAAAAGGAGAGCGTTAGTTATATAGTGATGGCTCAGAAAATCTGTGCAATACATTTTGGGATCCCATGTTATCATTCATAATCGATCATGCAAAGAATCAAGTACCATGTCGCAGAATAAGCTGCTTTCGGGATTGATAAGGTGGGTGTCATTGTTGCAGGAGTTTGATTGAAATCTAAGGATAAAAAAGGATGTGATAATGTGATAAACATCACTTTCAGAAAGAATCAGTGATAGAAGAAGAAAATGATGTGTTGCAGAACTTCCGATGAGCAATTGTTTAAGGTTTCCTTCCAACCCCTATAAGATGTCGATATTGTGAATTATCCATGCTAGAGTACGCCTTCAGACCAAATACACCAAATGCAAGAGGAAAATGAACTGATATGCTATTAGGTATTATATTCAGATGACCCATTATTATTCAAAAGTAGTAAATGATATGAGATATTGTATTAAGAAGATGTGTGCTTAAAGTGAATAAGCAACATTTTAAATGAATTGCATATCACCATATGGGGGACATTTTCTCTGAAGAAATGTTTCGTGATAATTAACTGGGATTTTATCGCTCCACTATCTTCGTAGATCGTGCCGACTGGCGAATTGTGTGATAGGATGCCAAAAGATCAAAAGATCACAGCAGAATGAAATGCCACCAGAGGTATTTTGAGATACAATTTAAGATGTATGGGAATCTGATTTCCATGGATCTTTTCCTTAATACCATCATTTGAAATTTTATACATTACCGGCCACAGATTACGCTTTCCAAACATGAAGTGCTGGTCAACACGGGAATGATGCTAATACAACAGTTTTTGCAAAAGAATATTTCTAGTGCATTGAACACTGGATCCATCATTATAGATGGGAACCCACTTTGCAAATCACTCAAAATATTTGCAAATCATGGTAGAGTGTGTATGGGATCACCGCCACAAGGCCTCTGTGTCAACCCTTCATCAGCTATCATAGAATTTCCAACAGAGATCATTGGTGAAGATACTTGAAAAGATACTGAGTCAAGTGAAGGATTGGTCTTCCAACCTGATGATGCACTCGGGGCTTTACAGGACCCGCTCTACAAAACCCCACTGAAGGTCCCACAGTTGTTTTCGTAAACCAGGCTATCAATTTCGGAGCTGAACACAATGGGCCATCAGAAGTTAAACTTCATTTTAAGGTCATAAGGAAGAAAGATTGTTCCAACCTGGTCAATCGAAGAATCGGTGAAATGAAGCTTTATGGAGCACGCAGAAAATACAAAGACAAAGAAATGGTACGATCGTGAATTTTAGAAAAGAGTTCTAGAGCAGGGAATGTGTCTCCATTAGTTGAACTCCTAGACCAAATTGTTTCTGTGAAATTAAAAACTAAATGGAGGGGCCATACACATGGTGTCAAGTAATTACATTCGGGAGTGTGCTGACACCGAGACTCATAATGGGGAAGAACGGCAATAATGGATGGAGGTTGGTGCCATCATTCAAACAGGGAAGAGGGGAAATTAGAAGAACCTAAACTGGCTCTTAAAGGAAGAAGAAGAAATAATTACAACAAATAAAGTCCAAACATGTGGACTCAAACTGAGTAACAATGGAGGTAACCTGTTAAGAAGATTTGCGAATTTCTCGATTTTAAGTTTGAAATATTTTTCTTTTGAAGGTTTAAAATTAGGTCGATTTGTTTCTTTATAAAGATAGATTTAATTTTTAGAAAATTTTAATATAGTTTGAATTAGATTTTTCTTGACATTATATGATTTCCAAGGTTTTAAAGACATGAATGGCAAGGCAACCATGTGGAGTCAATCTAAAAGAACTACAGAGAAGTCACAACATGAGGTATGAGCAACCTCTTCCCTAACCCAATCTCGAGATATACTTGAACTTGATCATAAATCTTGCCTAAGACGCCTCAAGAGATGCTCCAAAGGATTTAGAAACAATAAGAGAATTCAAGTTTTTTTAAGATCATTGAGTTAAGGGCTTGTGTCACTATTAGATGGGTTATGGCCACATTGTGTCGATAACAAGTATAAACATCGACATAGTCGTGACCTGTTGAAAGGGCACCAGTGAGTATTGAAGAAAGAAGTATGATGTCACACACCAATCGTGAAGTCATGACAGAGAACTAAGTCAAATGAAAATGATGTCACTAACAATCTCCCACAGGTAAGAAGAAGGTCAACAAAAGAAAAAAAGGATGTCGTAACATGATAGTTCAAACAATTCCTAATCACTAATGTCAAAGGACAACCAGATGTCGCACATAAAAGAGAGTTTTTTTTTATGCTACATAACTCACTTTTAAAAAGCCCTAAATCAATGATCAAATAAAAAGAGTGCGAATTGAAGTCGCGATAAGTTTTAATGAAGCAATAATTAGTCTATAAACATTATTGACGGAATCTGCAATCGTTGGAAACTTTATCATTCACTCCACGCCACATAGCTATTCACCTTCCTTCCTCCTTCAATCTCAACCCTCAAAACCCCAGCTTTCCAAACCTTCTAAAACTTCTTTCTTCATTTCAATAAATAAATTCACCTAGTCCCTAAACTCACGAGATTATATGAGGAACATGAACAACCGTACAGTTAAACTCGCCAAGAAGAACGTAAGCTAGACGAGATCTCACAAAGAAGAACAACCGTGAGAGCTGATCAATAACTGGTTTAAACCCAAGAAAGAGCAAGAAAAGCGGTAGAGAGAAGAAGAAGCAGATTTGTCGCAGACAAGTTTATCTCAAGTGGGAAAAAGCATTATGCTAACAAGGCTCGCTGCTGCAGAGAGATTCAAAAATCCCGCACTCTTCAAGGATGATGGCTGTGGGAGTCTCTACACCAAAAATCGTATATGGTATCGTAAGAGTTTAGATTCAAATTTGCAGGGAAGGAAGGATGGAGCGTTTTTGTTAGAGGGAGTCCTGGGTTTCATACGGTTACACGCGCATCAACGAGACAGTGGTGTCACTAGCATACATAGTTCAGGTAAATCAAGAACTTAAAACCAGATTTTGGAAAGATCGCCAAGAAGCTCACTACAGAAGTAAAATAAACCAAGGAGAAGGGAAATGCCAAGAACATTCACTGTAAAGCCTCACGAGGAAGCGGGTATGGTTTTACTTCAGCTTCGCTTTTGGTTCCAACAAAAC